>OX457039.1:24532329-24584829 GCA_949752735.1 Lumbricus terrestris
GTCCGGGGGGTAATTGGCACGGGGGGTAGTTGTCCGGGGGGTAATTGGCACAGGGGGTAGTTGTCCGGGGGGTAATTGTCCGGGGGGTAATTGTCCCCGGGGGTAATTGTCCGGGGGTAATTGTCCGGGGGGTAATTGTCCAGGGGGTAATTGTCCTGTCACCAGAACGGTTATGGGCTCGCGTGCATTCCATGCCTCTGCTCCCAAAGAATGGAATCTACTTCCACTCTCTCTTCGTTGCTCAAATTCACTCCCTACCTCCAAAAATCGGCTCAAAACTCACTATTTCTCTTTGGCTTTCAAGCACACGGACCTTTAACTGCATCTTCCTCTGGCGGCTAACTATCCGCGCCTCAGATTCACACTTTGGTGTGACCTTGCGCGCGTTATAAATTTATGTAATAATAATAAATAATGCGTTCCAAAGGCAAATCTTCCCATATCAACTCCAATGCGCTCATCAATTCTCTTACCGCTCTTGGTTTTGGTTGCAGATTGTAATATTTCCTCAGCACAACTCTCCGCAATTGAATATCAATCCATCCGGTCCAAATCCGGAGACTTGGGACCGTTTGCTTTCTCAATGAAACGAGAACATTCAATATTGAGCCGATCTCCTTTCATTTTACGGCAAATCTCTTAACTCTCACCTTAACTCTTAATTTTTGCGCTCTCGCTGTTTATCAGAGTAAACGTTGCTCATAGCTTTATATCTCCAGGATCTTGCTCAAGAGGTGTCTGAACACACATTTTGTCTGTCATTGACACTTTGGCCATTTTCATTTTTTTTAGAAATTTGAGTTTCATTGCTTTAATAGCAAAATTATTAATCTGACAGATTCATTTTGCCAACGTGATTGTCGTCTTGCTAAGTGACTTTACAGTGACGTGCAGCCACGCTGGTGCCCTGTTTCTGTTTAAAATGGTAATAATAATGACCATCTGTCAATATCAAGGCTAGTTGATAACAATTATTTGAGATGAGCCTTAATAAAATCGTGTTTTTGCTACTTTTGTTGTGTTACGTTTTTGAATCGTCAAAAAAACGGTGGGTGGCCTCCCTAAAAGTGGTATAACTTTGTTCTGTTTGAAATATTTTGAAATAATTTGATAAAATCTGGCCATGATGTGTAGATATGAATTGTCTATAAGCCTGTAAAATTTAATTTCGAAATTCTTACTTTTTGTCAAGATATTGACAAAAAACCGCAGATGTTTTTGCCCCCTCTGTAGTTTTATTTGTTTGTAAGTTTGTATGTGCACTTGTTATATCGCCCTTTCAAGCTCTCTACTAAGAGGCACCCTCGAATGTAGCGCGGACACGGCATCGGAGTTTCACGCCGAAGTGCTGAGCAATTGGAGTGAATGACTTGCTCAAGGTCCCAACGCGGCGACCTGTGGTGGACTCGAGCCTGCAACACTCCGGCTGCAAGGCAACGAACATACCCACTACACCACCGCGCCCGCGCCACTCTTCTGAGTAGTTTCGCCTCTTCTGATTAATTTTCTTCTCTTTTGAGTAGTTTTCTTCTTTTCTGAGTAGTTTTCTTCTTTTCTTCTTATAATAGGTTTCTTCTCTTCTGAGTAGTTTTCTTCTTTTCTTCTGAGTAGTTTTCTTTTTTTCTTCTGAGTAGTTTTCTTCTTTTCTTCTTAGTAGTTTTCTTCTTTTCTTCTGAGTAGTTTTCTTCTTTTCTTCTGAGTAGTTTTCTTCTTTTCTTCTTAGTAGTTTTCTTCTCTTCTGAGTAGTTTTCAGCCTTTCTTCTTATATATAGTAGGTTTATTTTCTTCTGAGTAGTTTTCTTCTTTTCTTCTTAGTAGTTTTCTTCTCTTCTGAGTAGTTTTCAGCCTTTCTTCTTATATATAGTAGGTTTATTTTCTTCTGAGTAGTTTTCTTCTTTTCTTCTTAGTAGTTTTCTTCTCTTCTGAGTAGTTTTCAGCCTTTCTTCTTATATATAGTAGGTTTATTTTCTTCTGAGTAGTTTTCTTCTTTTCTTCTTAGTAGTTTTCTTCTCTTCTGAGTAGTTTTCAGCTTTCTTCTTAGTAGGTTTCTTTTCTTCTGAGTAGTTTTCTTCTTTTCTTCTTAGTAGTTTTCTTCTCTTCTGAGTAGTTTTCAGCTTTCTTCTTAGTAGGTTTCTTTTCTTCTGAGTAGTTTTCTTCTTTTCTTCTTAGTAGGTTTCTTTTCTTCTGAGTAGTTTTCTTCTTTTCTTCTTAGTAGTTTTCTTCTCTTCTGAGTAGTTTTCAGCTTTCTTCTTAGTAGGTTTCTTTTCTTCTGAGTAGTTTTCTTCTTTTCTTCTTAGTAGGTTTCTTTTCTTCTTAGTAGTTTTCTTCTTTTCTTCTTAGTAGTTTTCTTCTCTTCTGAGTAGTTCTCTTCTGAAAAGACTCTACATGTCTAATACTGAGATAAAATATGTCGCCATGTCTTGTTTCGTCGTACGACCACCGACGTCAGTTCTGCGTTCTTCTTTCTCTCAGATGTAATCGTCGTCGTCGTCGACTGCGTTGGAAAGCAGTTTAGATGGACTGTTTATTTAATTAACAAGTCCATTGGGTTGTAAGGTTCCCTACACTCCAACGAGAGACTTGGTCAGAGGACGTACCCTGATTCTCCAGGGTCAGCTAGGCGGTCGAAGCCCGATGAAAGAAATCCCTCGGGTCAGGATGAGCAGCAGCCTCAGCCGCAGCCGCAGCCGGCGACTACCCACCCACCCACCCACCCCGGCAAGGTCAATTAACCCGGGGTGAAAGAATATTCCGACCGTCTCGCCATCCATCTATAGCCTAAACAGCGTCGATTGTGCTGGTGATAAACTCTCGAGCGTTGCGTGCTAGGGAGTGCCAGCGTCTCTCTACATCTCATCAACCCTTTCTACCCCTCCGGCCTCTCCGGCCCCTCCGGTATTGCCCAAATTCCTGTGAAGAAGACGCGGCTGGTCGAATTGTCCACTACATGATCCCTCAGCCCCTCTGATGGCTGAGGAGGAGGAGGAGGACGAGGAGGAGGACGAGGAGGAGGAGGAGGAGAAGGAGGAGGGTGCTGTGTGGCAGCAACCTATCGATTGTCGATGCCCAGGGAAGAAGAAGAAGCAGCTGATAAAGAGAGCTTCCGATAAGGAATGACCCGTAATAAAACGCCGCTCTCACTCACATGGCACACGGCACAGCAGGGGAGGCAGAGGGAGGCAGTCAAGGGAGGGCGGACGATGGACTGGGAGGAAGAAGTAGTGGGAGGAGGGCAATCGGATGAGGGGGAGTGTTTGAAATGCATCCAGCTGTCTATTGCCAGATTGTATATAGGACACTTCATAGGAACGTCGTAAGAAGAAGAAGTGAGCGTATCATGCACACAGTCAAGTACACGCATGTACATGACTCTGGACGTTGTTTGATATACGACTTAAGGTTCAGCTGTGCCATGTTTTCTCAAGTGCACACGACTGTAGTCTCTATCATTGCACATGCATATGGTCTGTTGTTAGATAGAATAGGCGATTGCAATGGTGGCATGAAGATAAGCTAACTGTGCGGTCAAGTACATGTCACTAAGGCTTTGGAAAAAGGTGAGAAGACAAGGAACAAAGGGTCAAGTGCATGACACCTGTATGATGACACCTGTATGATGACACCTGTATGATGACACCTGTATGATGACACCTGTATGATGACACCTGTATGATGACACCTGTATGATGACACCTGTATGATGATGCATAAATGCAGAACATCTCGTGTCAAACGCCTCACATTGAATCCTTTTAATTCAGACGACAGATGAAAAAGATGGAGTCACGTGGCTTCTGATGATGATGATGATAATAATTCTTTACTTAAGTTCGAACATGCAAGGGAAAGTGTCGACCACGTGAGATTAGAGGTGTAAGGTCACAGACCGTTCAGTAGAGTGCGTATTGCCAAAACAGGTTTGCCCTACTAATATTTAGTGACAGCTTGAGAGGAAGGTTGGCCGAGGCTACGTAGGACGGGTTGATCACGTGACTTTAATTCGTAGGTATGGGAGGACGTTCGAACCACATGTCCAGACTCCGAAATTCTCGAGTTGAAACCGGAAGCAAAGATCTCGTGTCAGAAAGTGTCAAAACACGACATTTATTATTGGCACGTGGTCGGAAATCAAACCTGCGTTCGATAACTAGGCTTAAGCACAAACAGCAATTGAACGGATTATAATAAGAGCATTAATTAAACAATTCACGTTAATTGTCTTTCATTCATTCATTCACGCTAAGCCACGATGCCTTTTCTCTGATCAAATTCAAGAACAAAACGTCCGTAAGGTAGGTCTAGGCTAGTAGTAGAAAATACCTGCAGACACAATAGACTACTTTAATAAGAGATTCAGAAACTGGACTTTCCTCTTTCTCCTTCTCCTCCTCCTCCTCCTCCTCCTCCTCCTCCTCTTCCTCCTCCTCTTTCTGTTTGCCTTCCATTTCCTTTTCTATTTCGTCTTCTTCCTCTTCTTCCACCTCTCTTCCTCTTCCCCTTTCTCTTTCCCTCCTTCACCTTACACTTCCTCTTCCATTTCGTCTTCCTCCTTTTCCTCTTCGTCTTTCTCCTCCTTCTCCTCCTCCTCCTTTTCCTCCTCTTCCTCCTCCTCCTCCTCCTCCTCCTCCTCTTCTTCTTCTTCTTCTTCTTCTTCTTCTTCTTCTTCCAGACTGTACCAGGATGTACGAACAGACATTCAGCCAGACAAGAAAGAAATCCAGAAATGCTGTCACCTCAGTGGCGAGTAAATATGTACAGAGGCCAAAAAATACCCCAGAAAGTTTATTACCAATATCTTGGCCAGAAGCAAGAATCTCTAAATCACATTTTGCAGGCTTAAAGGCAATTCGTACAATAGCCAAATTTCACCAAGGATTTTCAAACAGAGCAAAAGTTATATCACTTTTAGTTAGTTCATCACCGTTTTTGACGATTCAAAAACATAGCGAAAAAAATTGCAAAAAAGCGATTTTATCAAGTCTCATCTAAAATACTGGTTATCAAATGAGCCTGATATTGCAAGATAATAATTATTATTAGGCTACTATTTAGTAAAGAAGAGGGTTCCAGCGTAGCTAGACGTCACTGGGAAAAGCCGCTTTGCGGACGTTTCGTCAACGGACGATTCGTTATGGATGGTTCGTCATATACAATTTCGTCAAGTGGACGATCATCTATGGACGATTCGTCAGTGGACGATTCGTCTATGGACGATTCGTCAGTGGACGATTCGTCTATATATATATATATGGACGATTCGTCGGTGGACGATTCGTCTATGGACGATTCGTCTATATATATATGGACGATTCGTCAGTGGACGATTCGTCTATGGACGATTCGTCAGTGGACGATCCGTCTATATGGACGATTCGTCAGTGGACGATTCGTCTATGGACGATTCGTCAGTGGACGATTCGTCTATGGACGATTCGTCAGTGGACGATTCGTCAGTGGACGATTCGTCTATGGACGATTCGTCAGTGGACGATTCGTCAGTGGACGATTCGTCAGTGGACGATTCGTCAGTGGACGATTCGTCTATGGACAATTCGTCAGTGGACGATCCGTCTATATGGACGATTCGTCAGTGGACGATTCGTCTATGGACGATTCGTCAGTGGACGATTCGTCTATGGACGATTCGTCAGTGGACGATTCGTCTATGGACGATTCGTCAGTGGACGATTCGTCAGTGGACGATTCGTCAGTGGACGATTCGTCAGTGGACGATTCGTCAGTGGACGATTCGTCAGTGGACGATTCGTCTATGGACGATTCGTCAGTGGACGATTCGTCAGTGGACGATTCGTCTATGGGACGATTCGTCTATGGACGATTCGTCAGTGGACGATTCGTCAGTGGACGATTCGTCAGTGGACGATTCGTCTATGGACGATTCGTCAGTGGACGATTCGTCTATGGACGATTCGTCTATGGACGATTCGTCAGTGGACCATTCGTCAGTGGACGATTCGTCTATGGACGATTTGTCAGTCAGTGGACGATTCGTCTATGGACGATTCGTCAGTGGACCATTCGTCAGTGGACGATTCGTCTATGGACGATTCGTCAGTGGACGATTCGTCTATGGACGATTCGTCAGTGGACCATTCGTCAGTGGACGATTCGTCAGTGGACGATTCGTCTATGGACGATTCGTCAGTGGACGATTCGTCTATGGACGATTCGTCTATGGACGATTCGTCAGTGGACCATTCGTCAGTGGACGATTCGTCTATGGACGATTTGTCAGTCAGTGGACGATTCGTCTATGGACGATTCGTCAGTGGACCATTCGTCAGTGGACGATTCGTCTATGGACGATTCGTCAGTGGACGATTCGTCTATGGACGATTCGTCAGTGGACCATTCGTCAGTGGACGATTCGTCACATTGACGATTCCATGGTCTATGGGCGATTCGTCCATCCGTACGGTAGTGGATTACAATACGAATTGACGAAAAGAATTCTTGTTACATGGAAGTCGGACTGCTGAAAATAAATATTCCTTAAATATTCTGATGTAAAATAAATGTTAAATATTGAAATAAAAAGAGCGTAGGTAGGCATATGAACATCAAAGAGACGAATGGGGGAGGGGGCATTGTCGTATTGGATAACACACTGCCAGAGAGATCAGCTACTAATTTTTCATGAACCCAACTTCTATGAAAACAGTAGGCCTATTTGCTGTAAACCTGTTTCGGTCTGTCCACCGGATTGGCGAACAAATGAAAATGACATCTATGTCAAATATGTAAACATAGATCAACGGGGTGCGCTTTCGTAGGCTACAGTTCGCACTTCTGCTTTTTGCTTTTCATCGGTCCAGCTTCTTTTAATTTTCAGCAGCAACTAATTTTTCATGAACCCAACTTCTATGAAAACAGTAGACCTATTTATTTTACATCAGAATATTTAAGGAACATTCATGGGCGGAGACCTGGGCGGAGACTTGGGCGGGGGGGGGGGGCGGCGGAAAGACGCGAGATTTTTTGGCGGACGAACGGCTCTGAGTGTCGCCGAAAAATTTCCATCTTTTACCGGCCAAAATTTCTGACGACCTTTTTTTAGTCATCCGGCGAAATCGGCGAAATCTTGACGAAATTTTCTATTTTCGAGGGCAAGAAAGTTGATGACCTTTTTTTTAGTCGTGACGCTCAACGTTTGGGGTAGGGACAAATGCATGGGCCGTCAACCCCCAACACCTCCATTGGGGTGGGGGACCGTCCAACCTGGCACCTGTCCCCCTAGGTCTCTGCCCATGGGAACATTTATTTTCATCAATACGACTTCCATGCAACAAGAATTCTTTTCGTTAGTTCGTATTGTAATCGACCACGAGTGAACGAATCGTTCACTTTTTGTTGCGTTGTGTCAACAGTGGATTCACTCAAATGGATTACAGTGTTGTTACTTTTGTTCTGTTTGACATAGGCCTATGTTGGTTAAAAATTTGGCTATTGTAGGGGGCCTACGTAGATATGAATCGCCTTTAAGCCAATTAAACTTTATTTGACAATGATTCTTACACTTATGGTCAAGATAAGCTTATTGGTAAAAAGCGTTAGGGATCCTGTTTTGGCCCACCATGCATAGCATGATATGACCCCGTATGAATTATTGTAGAATGTTTTCTAATTATAGACTCATATAAACCAGATAAGACCATCGTTTGCTTTCTTCGCGGCCAGTACTGATAATACTCCAATCAGCGCAATGCATAGAACGTGCATATAAGCATGATTAGATCTATAGCTGCAGCGTCTGTCTGTAGACGCACGCATCTCTACAATGGGCTTCGTGCGTTTATTTATAGTCTGTGCTATCGCGTAGCTACATCGACGCCGTTGCACTGTTGTGCAAATCAAAGACAGGCGAAAGAAGAGCAGACACACGTTGAATAGCTGAATAGAGGCAGATTAAGTCGAGCCACATTTCAATGCTTTTCTTCATTTATTTTCTCTTCAGTTGAATCACGTTTCTTCTCTTTGTTTCTTTTGGCTTTTGTGAAGCACAGGTGAAGCACACGAAGAGCAGTTGATTCGTTCCCTAACTCCATCTTAGTAGTTCTATATCTCTCGGAACTTCTTCATACGATCTTCGACTTGTGGAAACTGGCGTAAATGCATCGACAAATTTCCTGTAAAGAATTCGTGATCTACGGCCAAATACAATGTTGATGATGATTGCTAAATTCGTTCAGTTACCAGACATTTGGCTTTAAATCTTTGACCTGATTTCATTTAAGCCTAGCCTACTTGTTTTCAACGGTGTCATTGATCCCATCGTTTTCATATTGATCGACTAATTTTTTTCATTTCTCCCATACATTACTTCATCATCATTTGTCTTTTCGATCGAACCTCATTGGCATCTAAGGTAACTCAGGTAAGTAGGTCGATGCTGTAGCTATTATTCACGCCTAGTGTGGACTGTAGACTACCGTACTACGGAGGACATGTACGATGTAGGCTTTGAGCTGTACATGCGTATACAGTATATCAGCAGATAATTCGCACAGGCGACGTCCGCTCGCCCGCCCGCCCGCCCGCCCGTCTTATGATCGAGCGACGACCGTGGTTATTCCTGGCGAAACTCTAATCGTCATATGCAAGTGTTTACGAAGAAGTAGAGGAAGAAGAAGAGGAATAAGAATAAGAAGAGGAGGAGGAAGAAGAATAAGAAGAAGTAGAAGAAGAGGAGAAAGAGGAGGAGGAGGAATAAGAATAAGAAGAGGAAGAAGAAGAGGAGGAGGAAGAGGAGGAGGAAGAAGACGAAGAAGAGGAGGAGGAGGAAAAAGAAGGGGAAGAATGAGAATAAGAAGAGGAGGAGGGAGGAGGAGGAAGAAGGGGAAGAAGAAAGCGCTTATATCTAGGTTTGTATTTTGATGATAATCTTTTGAGGAGGTTGGCATGTGTTTACGGCCTATCGTATGATGGCCAAGAGAACCGCTTAAAATCCAGGTCTAACTAATTTAGACCATGCACAGCAAGTCACATCAGTAACTGGCAAACAGATTTATAGATTCGGGCAACTACGGTATGTATATAATGATGTATTTAAGTTGGTATTTCAAGTACAGGATATTGCGAAATGTTAGATCTATCACGTAGTCCTATTTTCAAAGCAGAAGATGTTCATATTAATTTTTAAGCCTTTGCTTATAGTAGGCTTTTAATAAGCACGGCGTTATTTATAACAGGTCGTATGCATGTGAGTAGAATCTGTTTCCACAAATATTACACGTAGCCTATACAATACATATACATTATGATTATACACTGAAATGGGTTCTGTGCAAATTTAATGAGAATAAAATGTATAAGACCAATGATCAGAGGCAAACATGAAGCAGACATGAAGAGAGTCCAAACGTTGAGACTAGATTGATTCTTATGCGTTCAACGTCCCTCCCTCACCCGCTCTTCGTTGCAGCAGGCAAAGGCAAAGGTAAATGCAAAGGTAAATGCAAAGGTAAAGGTAAATGCAAAGGTAAAGGTAAATGCAAAGGTAAAGATAAATGCAAAGGTAAAGGTAAATGCAAAGTAAAGGCAAAGGTAAATGCAAAGGCAAAGGCAAAGGTAAATGCAAAGGCAAAGGTAAATGCAAAGGTAAATGCAAAGGTAAAGGCAAAGGTAAATGCAAAGGCAAAGGTAAATGCAAAGGCAAAGGTAGATGCAAAGGCAAAGGTAAATGCAAAGGCAAAGGTAAATGCAAAGGTAAATGCAAAGGTAAATGCAAAGGTAAAGGTAAAGGCAAAGGCAAAGGTAAATGCAAAGGCAAAGGTAAATGCAAAGGCAAATGCAAAGGCAAAGGTAAATGCAAAGGTAAATGCAAAGGCAATGGTAAATGCAAAGGTAAAGGCAAAGGCAAAGGTAAATGCAAAGGCAAAGAAAAAGGCAAATGCAAAGACAAAGGTAAAGGCAAATGTAAATGCAAAGTCAAATGTAAATGCAAAGGCAAATGTAAATGCAAAGGCAAAGGTAAAGGCAAAGGTAAATGCAAAGGCAAAGGTAGATTAAAGACAAAGGCAAAGGTAAATGCAAAGGCAAAGGTAAATGTAAAGGTAGAGGTAAATGCAGAGGCAAATGTAAATGTAAAGGTAAATGTGAATGTAAAGGCAAATGTAAATGTAAGGTAAAGATCATGCATATGACAATATTTTATTTCACTAGGATAGATTGACAGGCAGGAATGACAATAGTCAAAACGAATATTTAGGCTCATTATCGTATACACCAGACGATGATGATTTCATTGTTATGGCGATGATGATAATGGCCCTGATGATACGATGAGATGGGGTCGTTCTCATCCTTTTTAGATGTTATATCGTAATCTTAATTGTAATAAACGTAGTCGTGAATTTATATAGAGCCACTTCACGAAAAACTCCTCAGAAGCGCTCCAGACCTGACACCATCAAACCGCAAGAAGAATGCCATGGTCCGATCGTCGAAGGCCGCGCGCACTTCAAACAAGACATTGAAGACCGGAGGGTTGCATCATCATGCATGCAGTGTCTAAAGTGTAGCAAAAGAAGTCTAGACGTCCTTTCCTTTCCAGGCTGTGTGCTGGCGCAACAAGTTGCAGGACGGCGTTCAGACTTGAAAAAGTGCCTCAGACGCCATCCGTCCATGACAGTCAAGTCGCACTTTAATCCCTGCCTACTGTAACATGCCTCTAATCAACGGCAGCATACATTTGTATGATTAGATCATGAGTCAATGCAGTCACTGCCAGCGGCGCCCGCAGGATTTTTTCTTGTACGCACAGAAATTTTCGAAGGAGGGGCGAACAGGGAAAAATTTTCGTTAGGTCGCCGAAAAAACTGATGACCTTTTTTTTTTTTTTAGTCATCAAGCTAGAATTTCCCAAAAACATACCTTTTCTATCCGCCGAAAAAACTAATGACCTTTTTTTTATAGTCATCAACCCTAGAATTTCCCCGAAACATACCTTTTGGGTCATCGCGCTGTACGCACTTACGTATATACGTACGTCTGCGGGCGCCGCTGCTGCACGCACTTGCGTAAGTGCGTACGCCTGCGGGCGCCGCTGGTCACTGCAATCAGAGATGATCAACTGCAATCCATCAATTCGATATCAACGACCAACGTATACGGTTGAACGGCAGACTTCATCGCTATATCCACCTCACTCTGACGTCATTGATGACGACACGTTAGCTGCAGAAGTGGTAGAGATGAAGTTGTAATACTGCAGCCCTTCTCTGCCCTCGTCACCTCATCTCATAATGTTCTGCCATGTCATTCCTAGGACTGGTGCCTTTATGAAGTTTACAAAAGACGCTATGTAAATTTAATGGCTATACTCAATACTTATGCATGGCTATCTATCTTCTTCAATATCTGTATAGATATATGTACATGCTATCTATATCTTCTTCAATATCTGTGTAGATATATGTACATGTGCACATATTTACTCATGCATACTGTAGCATACATGAATACATACAAACATCACTTACGTAATTATATAGCCTCTTGTAAACTTCATAAAGGCGTACGCTAGACATGCACCAGTCTTAAGAACGACATGGTAGAACATAATGAGATGAGGTGAAGAAGGCAGAGGAGGAGGGCTGCGGTAACAACTTCATCTCCATCGTAGAACACAACCTCCTGCACTTCTGCAGACTTGGATATGCAGCACATAAATCTTGCTACGGAATGCTACTAATTTCAATCAGATTATAGTCTATGCAGTCAATTCTTCACACGTAGCCTACAAGTAGTTCTTCCCAAATAGAACCAGCGTATACCGTAAACGAGATTCAAATAACTGATGTGTCTAAATTACTTGAAAGCTGATGTCGCTGCTTGAATCGACTTTAATCGCTTGGAATGAGGTCATCGCAGAGTATGGCGCTATATAAATGATTTCATTCGATTGTTGACTTTGACGTCTGTACCTGCTGAGACAGAGACGACCATGCAGCGTCGACTCAATTAGCTTAACTGGCGTCATTTAACAAGCAGGACGATGGTGGTGGTGGTGATGGTGATGATGATGATGATGATGATGATGATGATGATGATGATGATGATGATGATGATGCAGGAATGAAGACAGAAGGAAGCCGATTACGATTGATGGCTTCTTACCTTGATCGGATGCTTCTGTTTCTGCTTCTGCTGCTGGTGGTGGTGGTGGTGCTGGTGTTGCGATGGTGGTGACAGCTGTGGCAGCTGACAACTGTAGTAACGATGGCCAGACGCATAGAAAGAAGAGAGCTAGAAACGTCGTCGTCGTCGTCGTCTGAAGAGCCAGCCATCGTCGTCGTCGTCGTCGTTGTCGTTGTTGTGTTGGGGGTCTGGTCGGCAACTGGACACAGTACATCGCCATCTGCGGCGAACAGCAGCAGCAGCAGCAGCAGCAGCACTAGTCCATCCGTAGCTCAGATGTAGGCTACTTGCCTAAAACTGGATTATTCGCAGTTATAGCAACCGATTGATTGCTGTGAGATTGTCGTAAAATAAGCCATAACGACGACGACGACGATCGCAGCCAACGAAGTGACGTGTTTTGCCAGATGTAGCTCGTCACCTCTGACCTCCGACCTCTGATGACTGAGTCAGGATGCACGTAAGTGGTCAGTAACAATGGTCAGTAACAATGGTCAGTAACAATGTAGGTAACAATGGTCAGTAACAATGTAGGGTCGTACTCGTCTAATCGATGCAGCCATGAAGAAGTGGCATAAGATTTCGTCGTCGTCGTCGCTTTCACTCTTAATCCGTTCATCAGTTCTGCGGATGACGATGGAGATGAAGATGTCAATCGTTTTCAAGTCGAGATCAATTATTCTACGATTGAACAGAAACACTCGATCATTTGAGGTCTGAGTAGGGCGACATGCATTCGACCATCTGCATACACATACGTCATCATGAATAATTATTATTCAAAGCACCAAAGAAACAAAAGTACAATAACTACAAACCGACGTGTCTCTAAGATTCTCGTTATAGTAATATAGACGACGACGCGATGTCATGGATGCATTTGGATGAATTGGACAGACAATTATAGAATTACAGAGATGCAGAGATGCAGAGATCAGTTAGCAACAGTGAGACAGAGGGACAGAACCAGAGGCAGAGACACTGACAGAACCATTGCATCAGCTAAGGTTTCGTTATATAGTCTGGCTGCAACCTGCTTTGGATGGGGCATGTGGGTGTGGGGCATGTGGTGTGGGGCATGGGGCGTTGTGGGTGTGGGGCATGTGGTGTGGGGCATGGGGCGTTGGGGGTGTGGGGCGTTGGTCGTGGGGTGCTGGGGCGTGGGACATGGGACGTGGGGGGGTCATATCGTTCGTTCGTTTAAACGTCATGCAGATCGAACAGCGAGAGAGAAATGAGTCTCCGTGCAGATGGCATTTGTTCTATACAGAAATTCCTAGCCATTTAGGCATTTGGAGCGTATAGGTCTACTGCATGTCAATCATTAGCGTAGCTGTAACATAACGAGTAATGGTAGGCTTTGGACCGGCGTTAAGCACATTGGGATTTGCCAAGGTAGCCTATACAGTCACGTGGTTATCGAGAGGTCAGAGTTCAAATCCCGTCCGTGCAAAGCAGTCTTCGGGGATATTATGATCTGCATTGTGTCATCTACGTTTCTAGCGAAGTCAGCTTTTTAATGTAGGTCTGTATAGGTTACCGTTCTGATCCTATGTGATGACGTCTATGGGTAGAGCAGACGGCGAGTGAGTGCACTATAGCCATTCTGCCCCCGTAATTATAGGGCATAGGCATACCAATGCTAAATAATTTAATCGTATTAACAAGGCTAGGCTTCTCTTTTTCTTCTCTTTTTCTTCTTTAAGTCAACTGGAAAAAAATCAAATTTAGGCATAGAGTTTTCTGTAAGCTTGAAAAAATCCAATATGGGCAGCTCTTTATCCCACTGACAATGTATAGGCTACTAACTATAGCTAGATTCTTATAGAGTAGCACACTGCATACAATGCTCTAACGGCAGATCAACATCATTGCCACCATGCAGTTCACCGCAAACAAAGCAGCAGCAGCACAGGCGTCTTCTGCTATTCTGAATTCTGGATGATTCTTCACGAGTCCTTTCCCTTTTCTTGGCATTTTATGATTCTGTGCAACACGACGTTAAACTGCATCCATCCTTCGCCACAGGGAACCAACAACGTCCCTGTGCCGGTCCTAAAAGAAGGAAGGTTTGCCAGATGGGTGGCGATACTCTGGCAGTAAAAGACCAAGACGACTGAAATCCGCAAAAACCACGGCTCAAGTGACATATAGCGACCCAGATGCTTCAAGGTGTCATGATGTGGAGCAGACATGCACAAGCCGGTCAGGACAGACCAGTGGAGAGAGTCGGGGTAGAGAGCGTGGGACACATACGGGCATTGACCCAGGTTGTCCTTCATGCCTCTCTCCCAATATTCTCTTCAATCATGCAGACAAGGTGGTCTAGCTGCTCCAAGATGTTAATGGTATGGAGCAGACCTGCTGACCGGACCGGTTGAAGCTGGGCAGCATGATGCGAGACAGACTCGGACAGAGAGTGGCGTCGGACACCTACGGGTATATAGCCCATGGATTTTGATGATGATGATGATGATGATGACGATGATGATGATGATGATGATGATGATGATGTATAACACCCAAAAAAGCGAATTTATCTGGTTTTTGTACTATAGGCACCAGCGGACCAAGCTAGACCGTAGAGCTTTCTCCGTTGAATTCCTCTTTAGGGTTTCATGCTTGGTGGTGCGTGCCTTTGGAGGCTCCTGAACTCACCCTTGAACCTCATATTTAAATCAGGTTGCGCAGTTGCTACGGTATATGTAAAGTGTATACCAAATGCGGCAGCTGGTCGAGGTCATTGCCCTGACTTTTATATCTGCGGCGGTCTTCCTTGCTCGCGCGTTTTTGCTGAGCTCTTGCTCCAATTTCATTTTTAAATCTGCTGTTTGCAGAATATTTTAGCAATCAATCAATCGATCACAAAAGGTTCCCGACCCAGGTCTAGCGAAAGAAAAGTAGGCCTAATCTGCAACGGTTGGCGAAACTAAGAACGGCTGGCGTCTTATAGCATGCAAGGGAAGCCCGTCCCAGGTTGTTGGACCATCCACAGAGAATGAGTGGCTCTGCTGCATGATAGTCGCAGAGCCGGTGAATGTGACCACTATGACCGAGGAGTTCAGTGCGCGGTGCCCTGTTCAACCGGAAAGGAAACGGAAAACTCATGCCACACCAAAGATGCGATCCTGAATGAGATGCGAACCTGTGTGAATTGAAGTCAGTGCAAGCCATCGCGCATATAATGCCATAGCCTACTGCTGCTTGGATCACACGAGGTCGGATCACGTGCAGTGGCGTCGCAGCCCGGTGGATCCGCTCCAACCTCTCGATCCGAATCCGCGGGAGACCAGCAAAGATGGAGGAGCAATAGTCGAGGTGGCTCCAGGGGTGGTGCTACGCCAGGGCATGGCAGGGCAAATGCCCATTATGGCTTGGTAAAAATGCTATTGCTTTGGTTGCAGCCCTGTCAGAATTTTTGCCCTGCAGGCCTAGAATATGTTCGGGGCATAATTAGATTTTCTAACTATTGCCCTCCGCAGTCCACACTCCGAGTATCCGCATCCGTTGCACAGCTCTGTATAATATATATATAATATATATATATATTATATGTATATAATATAGCACATGAAAGTATCGTGTGATTGAAAGTAATGACGTCACTTGAAAATTCCATCGATCCACCATCGTCGAAGACATCATTGTTGATCATCTTGGATCTAAACATGAACTAAACACTAGCTTGAAAGTCTGCAATGATGATTGCTGTTTCAGCTACACCTCGTGTTCAATGAGAGCGCTCATGACTCATGAGTCAATTACATCAAGATAAATTAGATAATATGTCAGACACACCTGAGAACTACAATGCTCGACGATAGAATGTGACGTACAGGTTACGGGGCTGTGTATCAACATTGCTGCCTACAACTGACTAATTAATTATATTTAAATGCCACGACTTAGGCCCTACTTGAGCATTTGCGTTAGCAAACACTAACACAGTAGCTCTATTTGTTGAGCAGTTGCATTAGAAAACTGTCGTGAATACTATACCGGAAGAGGATTTGTAGCGATTTGCTAACTTAACTAGCAAAATTTGCTATACAAAACTAATGCCAGAAAGCGCTGAGCTTATGGGACCTGGCCCATCTGACTTCTGACCAGCCAATCATAGTAGTGCATGGGGCACTATGTGGCGTATGCGGAAGCGTGAGATATTAATTCTGATCACCATAATAACAGAGTGAGAATTGCCGGTGGTTTGGGGGTTTTAACCCCCCATCCGTTTTTCTTAGAGATTTATAGTAAAGTCTGTATTTCACATCCCAATTCCAAGTGGGTCATAGTCCAACCCCCAACCCCCAGTTATTTTTCCACAATTCTCATACTGCATAATAAGCTTGAGTCACCACGCTCACCATAAATCGCCCTCTGATCAGTGTGAGAATTGTGGAAAATGACTGGGGGTCGGACCATTATCCACTTGAAATCGGGGTGTAAAAACAGACTTACTCTGGCCTCTAAGAAAGACTGGGGGTTGAAAACTCCAATCCCCCCCCGGAAATTCTTACCCTGCCTCTGCCCTATTTATTTGAATGGCTGCCCTGGCTATGCCTTGGCTCCAAAAAATGTCTGGCGTCCTCACTGGCAAAACTGTCGGGCATGTACCTTTGCTATAGATGCGAAGTCAATCAGATGAGGCAAAACGTCCAGTCACACACGAGTTAAGAGCCCAGTGGGCAATACGTGCATGGACGTCTTATCCCGCAGCATAAGTATAGTTACATTCCATGCCCCAACCTAAAACGACCTTTTCAATGGCACAGTGAGTCCGTGACTAAATCTGAATGAACCACAGACAGTGGGTTCCTATGGCGCATCTATGGGCGACGACAGATCGGGTCGTCTTCTGATGAGATGACGCGCAGCAACAACAGCAACAACAACAACAACAACAACAACAACAACAACAACAACAACAGGTGCTTACTTGGAAACCAAGCCAGCAACGAAGAACTGATTGGCGGTGAAGAACAGCTGGTAGACGACGATCTGTCGAAATACATTGTATACACTATAATATACTATACTACACTATAATACACTATACATTATACACTGTAGTACACAATATACACTATACAGTATACACTGTAGTACACAATATACACTATACACTGTAGTACACAATATACACTATGCAGTATACACTGTTGCACACAATATGCACTGTACAGTATACACTATAGTACACAATATACACTATACAGTATACACTGTAGTACACAATATACACTATACAGTATACACTGTAGTACACAATATGCACTGTACAGTATACACTATAGTACACAATATACACTATACAGTATACACTGTAGTACACAATATGCACTATACAGTATACACTATAGTACACAATATACACTATACAGTATACACTGTAGTACACAATATGCACTGCATACAGTAATATGTGTTGACAAACGCACGACGACAACTTGCAATAATAAGAAACAGTTGTCGAAATGAAACGTATAACTAATGCATATACAGGGTGGCTCAAAAAAAAAAGTACCACCGGGGAAAATGCGATATCTTCGCAGCCGATTGGGGTTTTTCTGCGAAAATTTCACAATTTGAAGGGGAATGAATATACAACAATCCCTGAAAGTTTCATTTGAAACTTTTCATGTTTGCAAAAGTTACAGCTGTTCAAACTTAAAATTTCGTTTTTTCAATTATCCGGAGAATCATGCTCCAATACAAGTGATTTCATTAGGATGTTTGGCAAATTACAACACACACACATTGATGATGATGTCATACGACCTCACTATGAGCTGTAAAGAAGCTGTTTATGAAGCAATCTGCTGGTATTTGGTGATATTTTATAGATTAAGGTCTCAATTGGTGAACCCAAACAATGAACGTCATGGGCAAAGTTTCTGCAAAAGATAAAATGGGAACTCGGACTTTGCATGAACAGAGACTGAGACATCGCGTGATCATAGCAAAATACCCAGTGAAAAGTGGAGCCTGAGCACATTGAAGACTATCTGCAAACGTGTTTATGTAACGAAGATCAGATGTCAGAAGAGAGGCAGGAAGTGGTCGCTTGATCTGACGGAAAAAGCGCGATTTTCACGAAATTCGCGTGGTAATCGAAAGGTCAAGTTTGCAAAGCAAATCGTGGTTTCGGCATCAGATATGCCGGCGTGTGTTGCGGCTGCAAGAAAAGACTGCAATTAATCCCATTCAGTAGGTTAGATGTCAAACTCATCATTGAACTCGCTTACCCAGACTCATTGAAGACCAGGTATGCTCTAACATCTGGTTTTATTATGCAGCAGGACAGTGCGCCTGCTTGCTCGCACGGCAAGGTTGATTATGATGGCGCTACCTTATTGACATCAACTGAAGTAAATGCATTGGCAAAGATGATTTACAAACTCGCCAGACCTTAACCCTCTTGTTTATCACGTCTGGGGAGCTATGCTGGAACGCTGCAAGACATTTAATCCCAAGTTGGAGAACATTGGCCAGCTGAAGCAAGTCTTGCTGCTAATGTGGGGTCAGTTGCCGCAGGACCCGACCAACAAGGCCATACTAAGCTTCACAAAAAGAATTTGAGCTTGTGTTAAGGCAGAGAGTGGACACTCTCATTATACCTTACAATAAACTGCAAAACCGAATGCTGAGGTCGTAGGGAAAAGTGATATCATATGACATGGAAATCTACAAGTGACGTAAATTTTCCGCGGATATTTGAAAAAACGAAATTTTAAGTTTGAACAGCTGTAACTTTTGCAAACATGAAAAGTTTCAAATGAAACTTTCAGGGATTGTTGGAAATTCATTCTCCTACAAATTGGGATATTTTCGCAGAAAAAGTTCAATCGGCGGCGAAGATATCGCATTTTCCCCGGTGGTACGTTTTTTTTTTGAGCCACCCTGTATATTAGGGTGTCCCAAAAAACACTTTTTCTTGAAATTCTTAGGTCTCACCAGTCAAAAAGTTTCCTATGGAGATGATAATATTTGTGTAATTTTTTCGAATTTTTACAATAATTTTTAGAGCGCCCCCCAGGAGCTCCAAATTTTATATATAGCATACAATGATATTCGTGTGCAAATATTTCAATATATCCTCATATATCATATATCATTCACACCACATATATTTTAAATGCTTTTGCACAAAATATGATATGTCATACTATGTAATTGCTCAAAAAATGTTATGCTGTATTTTTCTCAGACTGGTTTTGCAGTTAATTGACTGAAATTTGACAAAATTGATATACATTGTATGCACAGACTTTCATATATTATTAGAATTCGGAATATTATTTAACCATTATTGACTACTATAATAATTCGAGCAGTTATTCAAAAAGAGTTTACTTTGAGATGGTATATTGGTACACAGTACCAAATGTGAGATAGTCACATGTTTGATCCAATCAGTAGTTCACTGCATCGGAAGAAGTGACTCAAGTGAGTCATGGTTGCAATTTGGGAAGTACTTTCGATGTTTTTCAACAGCTTGCAATTAGAACTGTCTATGACTTTCATTTGTTATGGCATTAAATGTCTGTATCAGGCACAGCCATTGACACATGCCAAGTTGTTCACGATTACAATGGCTTAATTGAAGAATTCTCCAGATAGTCAAACAGCAGGACTCTCTAAAAAGCTGTCGTCAATGCCGGTAGTCTGGAAAAAGCTTTGAGAGATATATAGCTCTTGTAAAGTTGTGGAAGAAACTTGGCCAAGTGAGATCCAATTTCGGGGTCATGTGTAGTACGAGAGTTGCTTCCTTGTGTAGTGTTAAGAGATCAGAAAACAATTCAAGAGTTGCATTGCATTACTTTAAGTGCAGTAATACTGAGACCACGCAGGATTATCACATGCTCTGGACTGAAATATCAAGAATGGCATTGCATTACTTTAAGTGCAGTAATACTGAGACCACGCAGGATTATCACATGCTTGTAATCGTCTAACATGATGCAATTAAATGGAGCATCAGCTGAGGTCGGACAGTGCTCCAGAATAATATGTATAGTGTACATCCTATCCTGGACAGTGCGCCAGGATACGATGTATGGTATATATCTCGTACTACACATGACCCCGAAATTGGATCTCACTTGGCCAAGTTTCTTCCTCAACTTTACAAGAGCTATATATCTCTCAAAGCTTTTTCCAGACTACTGGCATTGACGACAGCTTTTTAGAGAGTCCTGCTGTTTGACCATCTGGAAAATCGTTCAATTAAGCCATTGTAATCGTGAACAACTTGGCATGTGTCAATGGCTGTGCCTGATACAGACATTTAATGCCATAACAAAGGAAAGTCATAGACAGTTCTAATTGCAAGCTGTTGAAAAACATCGAAAGTACTTCCCAAATTGCAACCATGACTCACTTGAGTCACTTCTTCCGATGCAGTGAACTACTGATTGGATCAAACATGTGACTATCTCACATTTGGTACTGTGTACCAATATACCATCTCAAAGTAAACTTTTTTTGAATAACTGCTCGAATTATTATAGTAGTCAATAATGGTTAAATAATATTCCGAATTCTAATAATATATGAAAGTCTGTGCATATATCAATTTTGTCAAATTTCAGTCAATTAACTGCAAAACCAGTCTGAGAAAAATACAGCATAACATTTTTTGAGCAATTACATAGTATGACACATCATATTTTGTGCAAAAGCATTAAATATATGTGGTGTGAATGATATATGATATATGAGGATATATTGAAATATTTGCACACGAATATCATTGTACGCTATATATAAAATTTGGAGCTCCTGGGGGGCGCTCTAAAAATTATTGTAAAAATTCGAAAAAATTACATAAATATTATCATCTCCATAGGAAACTTTTTGACTGGTGAGACCTAAGAATTTCAAGAAAAAGTGTTTTTTGGGACACCCTAATATATATATATATATATATATGCATAATTGCATATATATATATATATCTGCTGCTATCTTTGCGATATATATATATATATATATATATATATATATATATATATATACTCGTATACTCATCTGAAGTGGCTGAAGCAATGACTTTTGGTTGCACGAATGGAACAGCAGTCTCTGGCTACGGCCTTGATTTGACCTGCTAGTATAGGTCTATAGCAATAATTATATATAATATAATATCATCTAATAATAATAATTATAGTCTGCTAGAATTGATTGGATCTGGTTGTCAGTTGATACATAGACCAGAGTTTTCATTTTCATGCGCGTTGCCTTTCTGGCCACAATATGATTTGTAGTGAAACAGTTGCCATGTATTAAGTCTCTTTGTCAGCAGCAGCAGCAGCAGCAGCAGCAGCAGCAGCAGCAGCAGCAGCAGCAGCTGGTGACCTCGGATGACTCGTTGTAGTCCAATCATGGGAGGAAAAATCAGTGGAAAAGGAAATGCCTCCAAGGAAGACCAAATGACTCAGTTCTAGCATAACTGACCGTCTATACATATATATATATATATAAAATTTTGTATATATATAATTATATATATATATAATTATATATATATTATGCTTCTAAATCCTGATGCATCCTGGCCGTATTAATTGGCCTAAGGCTGGATTAGACCGTCGTCCTCATCCCTAATTCCCTATTAATGGCCTAAAACCATTCATCGAGTCTAAGCATCAGGACTATATAACCAGCGTTTCGCTGAACTGCGCCGACAACGCCCATTCTCATGCACTTCATCTATTTCTTAGCATACAACAGCTCATCGCCGGATGCATGCCGTCTCATAATGAGTTATTTATTAAATAAATGAGGAGAGAGATTGAATGGGCGATATGGCAGATGCGAAAAATAAATAAATAAAGTTTATTCATTTATTTCTCGCATTTGCTATAAGATAAGATAAGATAAGATAAGATAAGATAAGAAAAGAATATTCTTTAATATACCAATTGCTTTCCGCATTTTGGTGTAGCCTACAGACATGGCATAAGAACCAAACGTAGATCATTTCTATATCCAGTCAATTTCAAAATGTTTTCAAATAGCACAAAATCCTAATTCCACAACCCAATATAATTTTTTAAATAAAAAATGATGTTCTTGTAATGACCAACAATTTACGCTGCACTTTGATTTATATGGTAAGTCCTATGACATTTAAATAAGATAAAGCATTCTCGTTAAAAACGATTTCCTCGTTAGGCTGTCCGCCCTAGGGATGATTCGGTCATGTATGTATGTATGTATGTATGTATGTATGTATGTATGTATGTATGTATGTATGTATGTATGTATGTATGTGCACTTGTTAAAGCGCCCCTTCAAGCTCCCTACTCAGAGGTGCTCCCGACTGCAGAGCGGACACTGCATCGAAATTTCACGCCGAAGCGCTGAGCAATTGCCAGTGAAGGACTTGCCCAAGGTTACTACGCGGCGACTTGATGTGGATTCGAACCTCGAACCTTCCGGCTTCAAGGCAACTACCCCACCAATACACCACCGCGCCCCACAAACATGTAGTCTTGGCCTCATAGAATAAGGCTGGGCCCCAATGGTGGGAGGAGTGGGTGTAACATATGTCCTTCATTAAGTAGGAAGGTAGCGAAGAGCCTCCCGTCTGCCGTTCTACATAGCTCTTCGAAGGTAGGATTATCCTCTGGAAGGTAGTGAATTCGGACCAAACAGTCCAATATGGCCTGCAGTCTGCCGCGTTCCTGCTGCAATGCAAATTTCCACCACGCCGGGGCCGCGTATAAAATGCGATCCAATGTGCACGGACAGCACGGTCAACATAACAACGTCATGCAGCCTTGGTCCCTTGAGGCCGTGTGCAGTCATGATTCGCAGGGCTTAAAGCGACTGTCTTGCCTGGTTTCTTTTTTTATAGCGCCCCTTTAATATCTCTCCGCAGAGGCGCTACCGACTATAGCGCGGACACACTGAATCGGAGTGTGACGCCGAAGTGCACGAGCAATCGCGAGTGAAGGACTTTCTCAAGGTTCCTCCACAGCTTAGTTGAAAGAGCGCTTGGAGATGAGCAAGCAGGGTTCATGCCAGGAAGAAGCCCAAAATGAGTAACTCTTCACAATGAGACCGATTCTTGACAACGCATAGAACACAGCCAGAAAGTCCTCATTAACAACTTTAGGTTATCTTCAAACAAGCATTCGACAGTATAATTATGGCATGATGGTTGATGGAATGTGGAGAGTGATGCTAAAAGCAAGAAGAACACCAGAGCAGCACGAGATTTCCTGTTTGATTGTCTGGAAGCTCTCTCGATTATAGGCCCATATATATATATATATATATATATATATATATATATATATATATTTGAGACGATGGTAGGCCTACAACTGTTTTTCCTATTATAAGGATCAGAAGACAGGACAATCTGAACGCAAGTTTAGAGCATGTAATCTTACAGCAAAAAGTTCTGACTACAGAAGATCGCAGGTGTTTCAAGGTCACAGAAAATAAGAAACGATGACATAGGACAGCCGCACAAGTCAAACAACCTTTGTGAAAAAAAGTCGTTCAGCGAAGACTCAGATGGTTTCGAGGACACGTCGAAAGAATGACAATAATGACTGAATTCAGCACAAGGCGACATGCAATTTAATTCAAAGAAAAACGAAACAAAAAGCGGACCAAGGCGTTCTTACATGTAGAGTATAGACCCTATTACAATAGCTGCCTGCATTTCTTTGCTACGGCGTCATGTAAATTATCTTTATTGTTATAAATTATTTTTTCCCGAGGTACACGTAGACCTAATCTCTCATCATCATCATCGTCATCGTCATCGTCACCGTCACCGTCATCATCATCATCATCATCATCATCATCATCATCATCATCATCATCATCATCATCATCATCATCATCATCATCATCATCATCATCATCATCATCTTCGTCATCGTCATCGTCATCGTCGTCGTCGTCGTCGTCGTGGTCGTCGTCGTGGTCGTCGTCATCATTATCATCATCATGATCGTCGTCGTCATCACCATCATCATTATGCAGGATTAGAGGGCAGGTACTGAAATGAATCCAAAGTTGGCTATCGGGTAAAACACGAAAGGTGGGCATAGGTGATAAACATTCTAGTTGGACGACACTGCTGAGAAGAGCAACACAAGCATCAGTGGCCAACCAGGTTTGTTGTTTGTATGCCTACTTTTCATATCAATGACGTAGACGACGAGATTTTATTTTAAAACAATTAAGTTTCCAGAAGATAGCAAGCTGTGTAGAGCAGTTGGTTATGAAGAAGAATCGAGATACCCGGTACTGCAGGAAGATCTAAGAAGAATGTTCAGATGGCCGCAGGCAAGGCTAAGGGGTGTTTTGGATGTTTGAACACCCCCCCTCCCGAAATAATGCAAAATGAAATTATACATTTACTAACACAATGATGTTAGAGTTACTGTGTGTAATGTAAAATCGAGGAAAATAGTGTTTTTGGGCCACCGTAAACGTATTAAGAGCCACAAAAGGTAATAAAAACAGGTGATGACTCAAAAAATATCGTCAGAAAATTTCGCCCAAAAGAAAAAGTAGGGTACAAAACACACCCCGAAATAAAATCCTGGCTACAGCCTTGGCCGCAGGATTTGCAAATGCTCTTTAATGTGGGAAAGTTCAATGATGCATATGGGGTAGAGACACAAAGACTCTTCATATAAAATGGGGTAAGATATTGAAGGTGAGCGAGGAAGAGAGAGACATGGGAGTGGTTGTGTACTAAAGTTCTAAACCTTCAAGGTTGAAGCAGCAAAAAGGGTACCTCAACTTCAGCCATGATAAGAAGGACCAGAGACAAGGATACAAAAATGAGGTTGCACAAATCACTGATTAGGTCACAGATGGAATATTGCATCCAGTTATGGAAACCATTACCTGAAGCAGGAATGTGGCAAAACTGGAGAAAATTCAGAGAAAAGCCACAAAAATTATCTGGGGGTTACAGGGATTAGGAACATGAAGAAAGGTTGAAAAGAGATGGACTGAAAACATTGGAGAAATAGAGGAAAAAGGAGAGAGACCTTATCGAAGCGTACAATAACAAGATTATGTAATAACATATGAACAACCGGAAAATGGCCAGATGACTGGAAAAGCTCAACCGTTATTCCTATTTAAAAAAAGAAGATGCGAGAGAGTGTGAAAACTATAGGACGGTATAGCATTGATTTCTCACACACACAAGTAAGATACTATGCTTAAAATAATTCATAAAAGAATGGATAGTAGGGTCTATAATCGAGAGAGATCTTCCAGACGATCAAACAGGAAATCTCGTGGAACTCGGGATCACATTTCCAACATGAGATGGATATTGGACAGGCAAAGAGAGTATGGACAAGAAGTATACATATGTTTCTTCGATTATAGCAAGGCTTTTGATTGCATTAACCATGAATTGATGTGGAAAACTTTGATTGAGATGGGAATACCGAAACATTTGAGATCACTACCTAAAGGACTGTATGAAGACCAGATAGCGGTGAAAAGAACAGAATTTGGAGATACAGACAGATTTAATATAAGGAAAGGAGTGAGACAGGGTTGCATTGGCCATTGTTGCATCTTGTCTCCAGTCTTATTTAACCTGTACGCGGAAAGGATAATGAGGCTGGCGGAAATGGAGGAGGGAAAAAAGTGAATAAGAAAGCAGGAAGAGTACTGAATAATTCGAGATACGCAGATGATACTACACTATTGGCAGGAAAAAGCAGATTTGTTACAACTGATAAAAAGGTTAAAGAGAGAAAGCGAAAAGGCTGGTCTCTATTTCAACATAAAGAAGACGAAGATTATGACAACAGTTGGGGAGACAATTTTGTGATAGACGGAGAGGAATTGAAGGTGGTTTCAAGCTTTACGTTTTTAGGATCTGTAATAGAAAAAGAGGGCAAATGTGATACGGAAATAAAACGTAGGGTGGCTATTGGAAAAACTGCAATGAATGGATTGGGGGAAAAATATGGAAGGATAGGCATGTGAGTACAGACACGAAAAAAGACTGGTGAGGATTTTGATAATACCGACAGTATTATATGGTTGTGAGACATGGACAATGACCAAGAAAATGAAAACAAGGATTAACGCATGTGAGATGTGTATTTGGAGGAAGATGCAGAGAATATCTTGGAAGGAAAAAAGGACAAACGAGTGGGTACGCATAGAGATTGGTATCGAAAACGATGAGTCGTTACAACAAATAGTGCTAAGAAGAAAGTTGTGTTTCTTTGGTCATGTTATGCGTTCAAATGGACTGGAAAAAGATATAATGCTGGCATGCGGAGAGGGAAGGAGAAAACAAGGGCGGCCAAGGAAAAGGTGGTTGGATGAGGTTGAGGAAACAACAGGAATGAATCAGGAAGAACTGAGGAAGGCGACATCAGAAAGAAAGCAATGGAGGAAACTGGTTATGACGGTCGCTAGAGTTCAAGGAACTGAAAGCACAAGGTGACAAGGTGAATGCATGGCATAATATTGACTGTAGTGCAGTGTGTAATGTACTGGTCTTAAAGGACCCGCCATGAGATCTCACGACGTTTCTCAAAACCCTATAGTCAGTTGATTCGGTTGTTTGTCGGCTTTCTCAGTAAACGAGTAAACATCATCGAAACAAAACACTGGCTACGTCCTTGCTTGCCTTCCCGCCAGTCGGTACCCCCTCGGCTGCTCGAATTCTTCGGTTTTTATCGTATTGCAACTTTCGTTACTGCAGAGCATGCACTGACTTTCTTTCATCGCCCGAATTCGATTTGAAATCATCTTCCTTGTTTCCAGAACGCTCTTGTGTCTATAACCTCTGCTGCTATCTTTGCGATTCAATTCGCCAATCCTCCTTTCGGGTGATCTCTCGGGGGTTCGTTCAGTCCGCTCGCTATCCATAGACCTGCTCGACAGGCATAGCCCCACGCACCTCCTCGGTGGCGCACTGCTACTGTCCAGCATTGGTCTATGAATCATTCTGCTGGTTCTATGCTCTACAATGACCTTCACTCTGCCGATCATTATGTGATCTCAACTGGGAGTAGGCCTATAGCAGACTCTCCTCATTGCCTTAAGGCGTTTCTTTTTCGCAGGGCTCATCGCACTGAATGGGAGCATGGGAGAGCCTCTCATTGGTCACCGTATTAGGCCCACTTTAGAGGCGATTTGCAACTCTAATGAATTTAATTAATTCCACAACAACAATAATAATGGTGATTGATGATGATGATGATGATGATGATGATGATGATGATAATGATGATGATGACGACAACGACGATGATATAATTATTAATAATAGTAATATATGAGCATCAGGAATACCCATGCTAAGCACGGGTTAGACCTGCGTGCAATGCCGTTCTACGGCCTAGGCATGCGAGACACATGCCCAGGGTCCCCGCGCAGCAAAGGGCCCCCGCGGCGGCCTAAAGACAAATTGTAGGCCTATAATACATCGCGATTACGTATTAACAAAGCGATAATGTTTTTTAACAATGATCATAAGTTCTCACAATTCTGCAAAGTAAGAACAATAATACATTTTAAAAGAAGCTTTTTGCATTTTTGTTTGAATATAATTTGACCCATTGGCCACATATATGCGAGACTACAGAACTAAGAATGCTACAGAATGCAAACATGGATGATTTATCTATCACTATCAACCTGAGTTTTCTGAAGCTTTATGTTGATGGACATGTTGATGCATGGAGACAATAATTGTTTGTTTAAGAATACGAACACAGAACCAAAACACAAACTCACTGTAACACAATCATGACAGCAGCGCAGACTGCGCAGTCACAGATATAAGCGACGACAAGAACTATGCAAATTACACAATTGTCTGGAAAATGCCTCAAATGACACTGACATAGTGGAAGCCAACATAAAATGTATAATTCAGACGTAGGCCACCTTGGCTACTTGCCAATCATCGACTAATTGACGACTGAACTGCTGAAAAGACGTGGATAAGCCTATGAAGAAATCAGCAGCAGATTTACATTCTGAATCAAACATGTTCATTTGAATGCTGAACAAATAACAGGATATAGTGAAAGCGAAATTCTATCCTCAAGATCTTCACCAACACGAACCAATTTCATAATAATATGTGGACACCTGAAATAGTATTAGACGAATGTGGAACCCATCTAAGTCCAAGCCTGCGTGTTGGGTCGTGTACTCGGACTAAGAGACAGCAGTGCATGGGGTCTAACACGTGCAAGATTCCCGTTCTGGAAGGACTTTTCACAGTCTGCGGACTTTGTTTGAATAGCCTGAGACGATAGAAATACCTCGACTGACAATAATAATAACGCCGCTGTCATCGTCGTTGTTTTTAGAGGCACCATTACATCACACCCCGGACGAGGACCTACTCCAAGCTTGACCACACATCTGTTTTAAATTTAGTTTTTAGCCTGAGGATCTTTTTTAACCTTGGACGATGAATAATAATAATAATAATAATAATAATAATAATATTAATAATAATAATAATAAAAATAATAATACTAGCAATGATAATGACAACAACAATAATAATCATGGTAATAATTATGACTACGACGATAATAATTATAATGTTGACTACATGTGTTCTGACAATTTTGTTTCCTCCTGAGGTATTATAGGCTTACTAACCTTGGAAAACCACAAATAATTTATTAATAGCGCAGTTCCCATTTGGAAATATGGTGGGTGGTGGGTGAGTGAGTGGAGGGTGGGTGGGTGGGTCAAGGATTGGTGGGTGGTGGGTGAGTGAGTGGAGGGTGGGTGGGTGGGTCAAGGATTGGTGGGTGGTGGGTGAGTGAGTGGAGGGTGGGTGGGTGGGTCAAGGATTGGTGGGTGGTGGGTGAGTGGAGAGTGGAATGCAGCTGACGAAATAAAGACCTGTGGCCGACGGAGAAATATGGGCTAAATAATATAATTTGATATCTTTCCAACGTTGCAACTCCATCTCATCACATTCACCAACGCATTCGAATTCAATATCGTCGATTCGATTCTCATTACATTCTAGCTCTGCATCTCATTCTCGCATCTCATTCTCGCATCTCATTCTCGCATCTCATTCTCGCATCTCATTCTCGCATCTCATTCTCGCATCTCATTCTCGCATCTCATTCTCGCATCTCATTCTCGCATCTCATTTCCGTTGCATAGAATTTGGCCGATGACGACGACTCGTCAAAGCGAGATCCGACAGCTTAGCAATTGACAGAATGATCTGACGGCTTAGCAGCTGCATCTTACCTTCATCCATGGTACAGCGGATCCTATCCTCAGCGCCTCTGGACGGAAGAGGATGAGGAGGATGAGGAGGAATCGCTTATGCTATTAAAACTCCATGAAATCGAAGAAAACAGGAAGAACACTTCTTTATCAACTCCATACAGATTAAGACTCCTTCGTCTCTGGTCGAATGTGTCGGCGATTGTGGTCTCCCGGCAGGAAAGCAATCCGCTCCTGCAGTCGCAATCTTCAGCCGACGATGATTGGCGCACAGCCTTGGCGGCAATTACACCAGCGAAGGCTGTTGCTTCCCTCCATCGCTCGCGGCTCACAAGCGCCACCTGCCTGCCTGCCTGCCTGCCTGCCTGCCTGCCAGCCTGCCTGCCTGCCTGCCTGCCTGCCTGCCTGCCTGCCTGCCTGCCTGCCTGCCTGCCTGCCTGCCCTCTCTCTTCCTTCTTCTCCTCCTCTTGTTCTAGCTCCTCTTTCCGAGCAAGGATGTAGTGTCGCCCTGCAGCAACAGCAGCTGCAGCAGCAAAGGCTGCAACAGACCGACCGACCGACCGACCAACCGCCGCCGATTCTAAACAGATATCTAGCGTTGGCGCCAGCTACTGTTTGCTATTCCTCCGTAGCCTAAGTAGAGCCGACACTTGTTCTTATTAGATGCATGAACTGCACGGCATACTCTCCCTCTCCCTCTCTCCCTCTCTCTCTCTTCCTCTCACCCTCTCCCTCACCCTCTCCCTCTCCCTCTCCCTCTCCCTCTCCCTCTCCCTCTCCCTCTCCCTCTCCCTCTCCCTCTCCCTCTCCCTCTCCCTCTCCCTCTCCCTCTCCCTCTCCCTCTCTCTGTCTCTGTCTCTGTCTCTCTGTCTCTGTCTCTGTCTCTCTCTCTTTCTCTATCTCCCTCTCCTTTTCCCTCTTCTTCTCACTCTATTTCCCTCTCTCTCTGTCCTCTCCCTCTTCGTCTCCCTCTCATTTCCGTCTCCCTCTCCCTCTCTCCCTTGCTCTCTCCGTATCTCTCCCTCTCATTCCTCCTTTCCCTCTCCGTCTCCCTCTCAATCTCTTCTTCTGTCTCACTCTCCATCTCCGACCCTCTCCTCAACCGTCTCCCTCTCCGTCTCTTCTTTCCTCTCCTCATCCCTCTCCTCCTCCTCATCCCTCTCCTCCTCCTCATCCCTCTCCTCCTCCTCAACCCTCTCCTCCTCCTCATCACTCTCCTCCTCCTCCCTCTCCTCCTCCTCATTCCTCTCCTCCTCCTCCCTTTCCTCCTCCCTCTCCTCCTCCTCATTCCTCTCCTCCTCCTCATCCCTCTCCTCCTCCTCAACCCTCTCCTCCTCCTCATCCCTCTCCTCCTCCTCAACCCTCTCCTCCTCCTCATCCCTTTCCTCCTCCTCAACCCTCTCCTCCTCCTCATCCCTCTCCTCCTTCTCATCCCTCTCCTCTTCCCTCACCTCTCCGTTTCCCGGATCTTGTCTTCATCGAACGAATGTAGCCGTCTGTGTTGATTCATTAAGCTACAGAAAACTCCAGCATAGGCTATATATGTATACGGTAATTACTCGAAGCACAATTACGAGCAGACCAGCAACGTTCCCGGGTGGCAGGAATTGGCTACACTGTAGGCCTACAGTTAATAAACTCGCCAACTCCAGCACAGTCTGCTTACAGGTCCGGCCCTCGGGTTTGCACGGCCCAAGGCAGCCGCGTGTTCTCAAGCAAAAATTTACGGGGATGATTTCCTGTCCTACTAGGCCTACGATGTATGTAATATATACTATGTAAGCCTGTTTAAGTAATACAAAACATGGACGCCCTCGCCTATAGCGGTATGAGGGGCACTCGCCCCCATGAAAAATTAAGACCTATTTTTCGACAAACACGTTTTTTGCTTTTTGACAAATTTCTTTGCGTCAAAAGCACTAATGATGCTAATGGCACACATAGACTAGTGAAACGGAAAAATTTGCATGTACACGCCTCTGTGATAAAAATATCCATGTAAAGTATGTACTTAATTTCTTGCTTTGCATTTTCAAGCTCTTGCTAAATACTTCACCTTGTCCATGTGCCTTGCCCTCCTGCAGAAATGTCTGCAGGCGCACATGTGCAAAATTTAAGCTTATCTTATATTATAATTCCAAAAGTTTGTCCCTTTCCATATATTTGTTTGTACGGATGTATTTTCACTCTTCGTAACAAAATAGGCTCGGAAATGAAACAGCGTCGGTTTACCAAAATTTTTGCAATTGATTCTTACCCAAATTATAAGGTCAACGCAACTATTTTCAGCTTTTAATTCACTTTAAAACCAGCGTTATTAGCGTTTTAAGACAGATTTAATCAATAATAACTCACGCTGCCGTTTTAGTAAAGAGTCCATAGTCCGCATGACGTCATACGCGCCCAATAATAATTTCCTTTGCAATACAGTTGACAAAACGAAACCGGTTACAGTGTACAATTATGCAGTTGAAACAATATTATTCACAAGACAGATCACACTAATATTAACTATACTAACAGAACAGACAGCCTGCACTAATTGTATTACGCCATAGTCAGCACACGGGGCGGGTCACGTTTGGCTTTTTGGGGAAGCGGGGGGTGGGGTGGAGGTTGTCGAAAACCCGAAATTTAGCTGTCAACGATGGGTACCGGTACCACAGTGGAGTAGTGTTTAAAACCCTAAATTTCCCGGGCAACGCCGGGTAATACATCTAGTAAAATTATAAAAGCAAAGCGCATATCTGGCTCTTAACACTAGGTCACTAGCAGTTTACTATGAAAGCAATAACTATCTATGTCACGGGATATTCTATCCCCCTAAAGCAGGGGTCTGAAACACGTGGACCCGATTAATGCGGCCCGCGATAGTCACCTGGATTTTGGTCTTGTAAGGAAAGAATTCGGTTAAAAACCGATTTTGCAGTTCTTTTGCGATTTGAACCAGAGTTCAAACCAGTTTCTACTCCTTTTGCTGTGAACATTGAATCTGCAGCAGCAGATATTGAGCGGAAGTTAGTGGACTTTCAATGGATAGTGATCAATGATCATGCTGCACAAGAAGTACCCGATGATAGGCTACAACAAAGTTGTTGTTATTCAGGAATTCCTTACCTTTCTACCACAACACAAGTTCTCAAATCGGCGCCTGGATGCAGCACGCATAGTGACAGTGTTTGGCAGTGCCTACACAATTATGTGAGCAGCTTTTCATTAATGAAGAATTATAAATTTCAAAGAAGGGCACGCCTTGCAGGTAGCCTATAATTATAGCCTACAGGCAAATATTTGTAAGCTGTAAGGGCATATATACTCCGATTGGTCGCATCTCAGAAGATAAAACCAAACGCTAATCACGCTTGTGCAATAACCCTGAGAATATAATTATAGTCATTATAATACCTTGGTTTACCGTATTCTTACTAAATGTGCTTTCGATGCACTGTCATGAACTTCATTTCACTGTGGCTCTGGTATATAACACCATTAGCTTATAGTTACACTGAAAATACAATATTATGTCAATTTTACAGGATTATATCATTATCGTGTAGGCTTTGATGAAATACAATAGGCTGATTTATGTATAAACTAGATGGAGTACCCGGCGTTGCCCGGGAAATGTAGGATTCGACCCGCTCCGGCCATAACCCCACCACACCACACCCACCACCACACTCCGACATCCACCGGTACTTCATCCGAGAAATTTGAGTTTTCGGGAAAAAAAATTTCCCCCCAAATTTTCCCCACCCTCCCACACCCACTCCACAACACGCCACCACTAACTCCGACCTCCGCCGTTACGCCACCCGTGATATTTTGGTTTTCGGGGAAAAAATTATCCCCCAAGTTTCCCCACTCCTACCCCACCCCTCCACAACACGCCACCACTAACTCTGACCTCCACCGGTACGCCGCCCGTGAAATTTTGATTTGTTTGGGGAAAAAATTCCCCAAAAATTTCCCCCTCTCCCCCACCACCCCACAACACGCCACCACTAACTCTGACCTCCACCGGTACGCCACCCGTGAAATTTTTGTTTTCTGGGACGAAGTGTCAAAATACATCCGGACATACAAACGGAAGGACAAACTTTGAGAAATATATCAAATATATTCCGTGATATGCGTTCTTGTGCATAATTGTAGACTGTAACCGGTTTCGGTTTCTCAATCGAATTCTTGATAAACGGAAATTATTATTGGGCTAGTATGACGTCATGCGGCTGTCGACTCTTTACTAATGCCGCAATGCGCAAAATTAATGGTGATTAAATCTGATTAAAACGCTAATTTCTCGAGTTCTAAAGTGAATTGAGAACTGAAAATAGTCATATTGACCTTAAAGTGTGGGTAAGAATCAATTGCAAAAATGTTGGTAGACGTCACGTTTGGGGGTTTTCGTCACTGCACGGGCGAGGGCATTCTGGATAGCTTGGAGGCAGTTAATTTGGGTTATATCAATGTTTAGAAAGAGAGAGTTGCAGTAATCAAGTTTCGCATGAACTATGGATGTGGCTATTGTGGATGCAGTTTTAAAGTCAAGCATAGGTCGGATTCTGCGGAGATCTCGTATGTGCATGAAACAAGTGCGGGAAAGTTGGGTTATGTGGTCGGAGAAGCTAAGATGCTGATCAAAGATAACGCCTAGGTTTCGGACAGGAGAATTTGCGGAGAAAGTGTGGTTGGAAGAAGAGTCATTGTTGAAGGAAATAGAGGGATCTGGAATTTTCTTGAGTTGTTCTCTGAGGCCTATTAGTATAAATTCTGTCTTGGAGGGCTTGAGGCAGAGGAGATTTGAGGTCATCCAAGAAGTGATTTGGGTGACCACACAGAGAAGATTATCTATGGAGTCAGAGAAGCTGCTTGGAGAGAAAGAGATGAATAATTGGGTGTCGTCAGCATATAGATGATGGTCGACTGTGGATGCCTTTATGAGTGAACTGAGTGGAGTGGTGTAGAGGATGAACAAGAGGGGCCCGAGGACAGAACCTTGCGGAACACCACAGGTGAGAGGGCATGATTGAGATGACGTTTCAAGTGTTTTCACTGAGAAAGTGCGCGATGAGAGATAAGACTGAATCCAAAGGAGAGCAGTGTCGGTAAAGCCAAACCAGGAAGAGAGTCTTTGGAGTAGTATGTTGTGGTCGATGGTGTCAAAGGCTGCAGAAACATCAAGGAAGCAAAGGCAGGAGACTTGCTGATAAGAGATGGCAGAGACAAGTTTATTGTAGAGGGAAGTGAGAAGTGTTACGGTTGAGTGCTTTTTAGTAAAGCCGGACTGGTTTGGGTTAAGGAGTGAATTTGAAGTCAAGTAGTCATTGATCCGAGAGAGTACAACATGTTCTGTTAGTTTAGAGATGAATGACAGGTTAGAAACAGGACGATAATTTGAAAGAATTTCCTTATCAAGTGATGGTTTTTTTAGAAGTGGAGTTACCAAAGAATGTTTGAAGAGGAGGGGAAAGTTGCCAGTCGATAAGTAGAGGTTGATTATTTTTGTGATGATGGGTACAATGATAGATGCGCACTCTTTTAGTAGGGAGGTAGGTATAGGGTCAAGTTCGCACTGCTTGTTTGGGAGAGATTGTAATAAATTGGACACTTCAGACTCTGATGTTGGGTTAAAGGCAGATAGTGATGATTGAGGTTGGGAAGGCGGGAGGTCGTGAGTGGAGGAGGGTGTATCTGCAGGTGAATCGATGGTAGGTTTTGAGAGAAGTGATTGCAGAGAGAGACGGATAGTAGTTTCTTTGCCCGAGAAAAACGAACAAAATGAGTCAGCGATTGAAGAAGATGGTAGAGAGTTTGGAAGTGGGCTAGAGGAGTTCCGATGTAGAAGCTGGTTTACCGTTTTCCAGAGAAGACGAGGGTTACAAGATCGGGATTGAACTAGTGAGGAGTAAAACCTCTTCTTGGCCATTGCCAGAAGGTGATGGTATTTGTTTGTAGCAGCTTTTAGAGCAGAGAGGAGTTGAGGGTCATGGGTTCGTTTGTAAGTATACATGTACGCTCAAGGCGTCGACGGAAAGATTTGAAAGCCTGGAGATAGGAGTTATACCAGGGGTTGTTAGAGTGAGAACCAGATTTGGTAATAGTAGGAGCGTGTTTGTCAAGGATCATGGAGAGAGTGGTGTTGTAAGAGGACAGAAGGTCATCGAGAGAGGATGGAGGATTTAGAACGAGGTCTGAATTACGAGGCAAGATCGTGCTTGAAGGCTTCGATGTTTATGGAACTGATGCGGCGGAATGAATGAGAGACGGGCTCAGGACGTGGAGTAGGCAGTATGTTAAGATGTGTGAAAATGGGGTAATGATGGTCAGAAGGTGTATCAAAAGAGAAAGAGATGTTTGGCGATAGCTTTGAGAGAGATGATGAGATGATGAGGTCAAGTGTGTGGTTGTGACAGTGGGTGGGAAAGTTGACATGTTGGACCAGATTAGTAGATGACAAGAGCGTGAGGAAGTCAGAGCTGGTCTGGTAGCCTATAGACGGAATGCAAAAGGGCGTGGCCTAATGTGCGACTCTGTGGTCGGCCATATTGGCTCACAGCTGTGAGCTGTTGTCAAAGTAGGCTACACGCCGTTACCCGGTGAATTGTTAGTTGATGGAATAAAGTTATCGTCATTGGCCAATTGATTTACCCATAGGCCTATACCTTAACCCACATAGCGGTCTAAACACCGTCCAGTCTGGAGTGGCCCGAAACCCTGAAGCGAATTTCGGCCGGAGCCCAGATCTGCTATTAATAACAAGCAGGTCTAGGCCTATGCTTTATGCTTTTTCGCGGATTGGTCTGGGCTGTTTCAAACGTAATTGTAAACCACCACTTGAAAGCCAAGCGCGGGGCACCAGTTTATTTACGAGCGCTGCGTTGAGTCAGAAGGGTACAAGAGTAGTCCAAAAGAGGTCCGAGTCCAGCTGCCAGAGCCCATAGGATCAGAGGGGACAGAGTAGGATGTCGATTGGGTTGTGAATTGCAATGATCAGATGAGACGAGGTAAGAGTTCTTGAAGAAGTGCCTTTAATTTCCAATGGGAAACCTGAGCTGTGGTGAGTAGAGGAGCCTGAGGAAGGTTAGCAAAGCCGCATCAAGACTAGTGCGGACTTGGGGCAGTGGGGCTGTGATTACCCTCCAATGGCCCCTCTGAAATCCATCGGTCCACCAAGCACACATTTACAACTGCGCAGTGGCATAACCAGGAATTTCCGATGGGGGGTGTGAGCTAATTTTGTATAGCGTATGTGGTCAGTTAATAGTTGAGCGTACGGATAGACCAGCTCAAGGTCAGCTAATAGTTAAGCGTACGGACAGACAGGCTTGCAGGTGGCAGACTGGCGGGAAAGTTGGCGCGGCACGGCCGACCGTCGCTGGAGAGCGCGAGAGAGAGAGAGAGAGAGACAGACAGACAGACAGACAGACAGACAGACGGAGAGAGGCAGAGAGAAGGACAGAGCGACAGAGGGAAGAGCGTACGCTCAGACAGTGAGATAAGTTGTAGAAGGAGTGCTAGTTGTGTGTAGAAGACGTTTTAGAGAGCAGTGGGTCGTGCGTTGAAAACTTTAGAGAGCAGTAAGATAAAAAGATTGCGTTGCTGTCGTACAATTGAATTGTTTGTCGTCGTTGATGCATTGTTGTGTTGTTTGCGAATGTTATGAACGAAGAAGAAAATACAAGAAACAGATCTTTGTTGTAAGTGAACAAGTTTAAGAACTTTAGACACTTATACACTAGCCATAGCTACCGCAATACAGTGAATAGGTTAGGCCTAGGCTGCGCTATCGAACAGAAAAAGAGACTGGGAAATCGTCAGTGATTGTTGGAAGCTGACAGGGGGGTTTGGTTTTTCTCGGCCTGACCGGATGCCCTTCCTGACACCAAACCAACAGTAATACACTTAATAAAAAGGGAATAAAGTAACAAAGGGAATAAAGTAAGAAAAACAATTGTTACTACAAGCAATTGTTTTGTTTTTCTTATTTAAGTGGATAAATAACCTTTTAAAAAAACTTTTCCTCAGCCAATGTTTTTTTTAATCCTCCAAACCCCCCTTGGCTACGCCACTGCAACTGCGGGCCCTAACACCCTTAGTGGTGTGGTACTGTATTCAGTGGTTCGGTTGGAAAACCTGAGATGAGTTGTGACCTGCAGTCGAAAAAGACTGAGACAGATGGATGATCGGGTAGAACGGGTTGGCTGCATGTCACGAACTTGACTTATCGTCCTCTGGCTGACATGGACTTCTATTTGGCAAAGAAACAGAAGAAGGCTTGGCAGCTAGTTGAGTGCTGGATCCTCATATCTTTGTCACTGTATCTGACTATCTGGTCTTGTCAACTATAAGTATCTTATGCACACCATTGTCATCAAATTTCTTAGCTTCTACATTGTAAGCTGTCTGCCTAATCTGCTTCATCATCAGCTTCATCTTGAAAGTTGTTAGCAAATGCTGATCCAACAGACTTAGAAATAGACCACTTTTATTCTAGATTGTCAGTTTGGCCATGAACTGCAGAGCTGCCCTTGATGTCACCTTGTTCTGACAGTTACCGTTATGCTTGTTTTTATCAATGGACATACTACATGCACTCTAGCTTAACTTCTGAACATGGAAGAATCAGTTATTGTAAAATGTTGGAAAAATAATAAGGCGTTGATTGAAAGAAAGACCAGACCAGAAATTAAAACGGATTTTGAGCATGCAGGATAGCAGCCTCCAATCTGAAAGATGTTTGTTGCACAAGTGTTCGAAACCGTTACTCGTTGCTTAAGCCTATTAATTTTGCCATCTCATTTAATCCAAATTTAAATTGGTTGCAACAGAGCATGGGGTGTCGCTCATGAGCAGCTGTGTCATTGATGATCATGATATTCAATTTCGCAAGGAACATCATTAGACCTATTATTTTTTATAAGATACAAGCACCGGTGTGCAGTCTTGTGAAATTGAATTTTGCAACTTTGTTTTGCGCACATTCTATTCTGCAGTTCTATGCATGTTTGTAGGCAGAGCAACTATAATATTATGTTAGTCAATTTCGGATGCATGTAAGCAACTAAGATGATGATGATGATGATGATGGTGCTCTGCCCGAAGGCAGGTTCATTGGCTTTACGCCCCTGGGGATGAGATGAGTGAGGTGGTTTCCCGTTGCCTTCCCCACAGACAATGATGGGTAAGCAACTTGCCCAAGGTCGCTCCGCAGGAGCTTGCGCCCCTGCGTCCCACACGTGCTAGCCCGAGATATCTAAATCTCTGAATGTCAACTCCCAGCCCGGGGCTTGAACCGCAGTCCGTTGCAACCAACAGACGAATGCAGCGCGCGCTTACCGGTGTAGCTAACTAGGCCAGCAAGCAACTAAGAAGCAACTAAGAAGCGTCCCCATTTTCCCCATAATTATGTGTTTTGCCTGAGCTTTTTGGAAAGTCAACCAACCGTATAATATTTTAGTCACTGGCAACTATAATGGGTAAATAGCTTCACACATTTCAAAGAATTAAGTATAAAAATATTTTCTTCAATATTTACTGAAAATATTTGATGCTTTGCAACAGGGCTTTTTTAACGTGCAGTTGTACACAAAATGTGCAGTTCTAAATGGATTTGTGCTGCACTATTTAGAAAATGGCACAGCAAAATTGCTAAGATTGCTTTTAAACAGCAGTAGCATATCTGAAGTTCTGAACTATACTATATGATACTGTCAATGTGTCCATTATCCCGAGATGCTTTTTAAATAAAATAAAGGGATAAAGGTTTTCCATCTATAGTGTACTTTTGATGCACTGATGTGTTCTCCCAACGTGTAGGCTATGTGTGAACGTTTGAAACTCAACTTTGTTCAAATCCAAAGCTCTTTTTGCATACACGCTGCCTAATATCATCCTGCCCTCAACTCTTTCCACTCTCGTCACACATCTGGCCACTCTATCTGACATTAGAATGGCCACCCCGTTCTGGCTCTTATCTCATCCAGCATAAACAACTTTGATGGCCTCGCTTATGAGCTCTCCTCCTTCCTTCCATCTTACCTCTGCCAGTCCTAGTATCATAGTATGTCAAGTTCTGCTCTCTTCATCTCTCCTATCACATTTGTCAGCTTTCATGGTCTTGTCATCGTTCTTATGTTCCATGTCCCTATGTTTAGTCTTTCCTTGTTGGGCGTGGGCTTCTGTTTGGAAGGATTTCGCTTGTTGACGACCGAAGGAGCCTTGTCTCCCTCTGCCGAACGCGACTCTCCCCAGTTTCTGGATTGAATCGTTAACGTCGTTATCTGAATTTCTGTTTGGCGTCATTTTCAATATAACTCGGGATAAGTAGGGAGGTGGTTTCCCGTTGCCTTCCTCCCGGTGTTTTTAGAGAGACACCATCTCTCAGCGTCGATGCCGTCCATCGTCCGTCCTTCAGCTTCTTCGCCCATGGGGCTCTCGCTTATACCGGCGAGCACTCGGTCGTCCACCACGCACTCCGTTGAAACAGGAGGGACCCCGTGAAGGTGGCGTGGGTGGACATTTGAGCAGCATAGGCTATTTGAGTCGCTTGCATACCCCATTTCCCCTCTAAAACGTAAATCTAAACGTAATCTTCAAATTTATAGAGCGCTACTCGAAAGTCAAAGCGCAGGGCACCAGCTTATTCACGAGGCATTGGTCTAATATTAGTTTCCTTTTCCCACAAAGCCATGATCGAGCGTATACAGAAGCAACTATATAGAGGCTACTATGGTCGCTTTTATGTTTGCAAAATTCTGCAGCGCAATAATTTTTTCGACCCTAATTCTGATGGCTTTGAGTTTGTTTCTGTATTTTTTTATTCAAAAGAGTCGGATTTTTTAGCTACTTCAGATAAATATTCCTTCTTTTTTGGTAGATTTTAGGCGCCCTGTCGTCACCCATGGTTGCTTAAATTTGGGCCCTGACCCCTTGTTTATCGTCCTAGTGGGAAAGACTCCCTTATAAAGTTCAACAAATAGTTCATAGTGTATCTATGCATGTATTCATGTATGTATGCACCATGCATGCATGCATGCATGTATGTATGTATGTATGTATGTATGTATGTATGCATGTATGTATGTATGTATGTATGTATGTATATATGCATGTATGTATGCATGTATGTATGTATGTATTTATGTATGTAGTATGTAATGTATGTATGTATGTATGTATGTATGTATGTATGTATGTATGTATGTATGTATGTATGTATGTATGTATGTGTGTACTAAGTACTATGTATGTATGTATGTATGTATGTATGTATGTATGTATGTATGTACGTATGTACGTATGTACGTATGTACGTATGTATGTACGTACGTACGTACGTACGTATGTATGTATGTATGTATGTATGTATGTATGTGTGTATGTATGTATGTATGTATGTGGTGTTCGACCCTCTTCCTCAGACAACGCTTGCGGCCCCTCCATTTCTCTCTCGCCGGCAAACGTCTCTGTACGATCGAATCGGTCTCTCTCGGTGGCCCCTGCACCACCAAGAGTCTACGGCTGCTCAGGACCCGGGAGGCCCTCTATCTTACCAGGATTGCCTGAGTCTCCCGAATCACTGTGTGCGGCATGCGCGCCGTCACTGCCGTTGTCGACGGTCGAATAAGACCCCGACTCTGACGCCTGCGACCGGGTGTGCAGCTCGGTATCGTCAGACCCGCTCTCTGCCCCGTTCGCGGTCACCAAATAGGCGACGTCCTGAGTAAGAGGATGGCCGACTCTCAAAACAGGGTCCATTGTCCCAACGGCAGAGCGGCCTCGCCGAGCGCCACCCGTCGCGGCTGCGGCTTTCGTCTTCGAGCCCGTCTTTTCTGTACCCTTGCGCACCATGCTACACTTAGCAGCCACCGAACCTTCGCCACCAACGGGGACTACTGAGCATGTTCCAATTACCGGCGACCAGAGCGCCCTGAACCAAAGCCATTCCAACGGGCCTAACCCGAGGGCACGCCACGACCCTTTGCCCATCCTGTCACCGAGGAATTACCCGGAGAGATGGCTCACGCTGCAAACGCACTACCGGACAGAGTTAAGCTGAAGCCCGGGAGCGATCGAGACCGGCAGCGGCCAAAACTCCCAACTCTTCACTTTATGTATTTCTCGACGGCACACGCGCCACCGCCTTGCACCAAGTACACGGCGAGCGCCCTGGGTGCTCGCCTCACCCGTCCAACGGTCACCAACAACTGTCGCCTTGATTCCCTCAACGTAACACGCGCCACCGCCTTGTTCAAAGTACACGGCGGGCGCCTTGGGTGCTCGCCTCACCCGTCTCACTGTCAGCGGCAACAACCGGCCCTTCCCCGAGACTTGGTCTTCTCGGCCGCTCGGAAGAGCGGGGTGGTAGATGCTGTCCGGTTTCCCGGTGACTAAGAAAAAATAAAAGACCTGGCGGTCTTGGGGGGGGGGACAGGTAACGGGTAACCCCGTCTCCGAAGAGACTTGTTAACTGAAGTATTTTTTACCGGCGCCGTTCGCCCTTACACTCAGTATTTACGGACCTCAACGTAAAAACCCTGATTCCAGAACTTGGTCTTTACTCTCAAGTTTTACTCTGCTTCCCACGCTCCTAGTTTGCTAAGTCCACAAACTCCTCTACCCGAGGAGAGCAACAAAATATCCACTGTCAAACTGATAAACCCGAAGAACTTGGTGCCCCTGATTTCAATTACTTAGAACGTATTTCACCGACTTCGGTTTCATGCGCACCCGTGGAGACACAACTCTCCACTCAGAAAACCCGTAACCTTCACGTTACGCTCAACGAACTCCCAACGATCGCCCAGACGGCAGGATCGTGAATACAACACGTCGCTTCCCTTGCAGGTAGGAGCCCAACCCAGTCCTGCAGAATCACCACCGACGATTAGTGTAACCAAACGTAACCTTCGTGTACTTCACCAGGGGATTTCACCCTTTACTCAAATGTGTCACTTCCGCAGACCAACGGTGCTGCGGCGTCTCCGACCGTATTATCACGTACCCCTGAAACTTGAACCCTGTGAGTTCGATGCCAAGGGAACGAACCCTGACAGATCACTACAAAAGCTCTCACAACCGCGTACAATCAGGATCGCTAAATCGTATTCGAATGGCCAATGCCAACTCTGTCGAGACAGTCGAACACAACCGAAATCACTATGAACGAATTAACGAGTCACAGTACGTATGGAGTAGTCGGTCACTACTCCACGTTATAAGCAGCGCACCGTATGGCAGGCTTTATTCCACCGGCAACACTCTATGCTTTGGCTTGAAAGCCCCAATCGGTCTTCCGTATAGAAATACCGAAACCCAAATCCAAACGAAACCGATTTCAGATTCTTTTCTACCAAGCCAAATGGTTACCTAACCAAAGTCAGGGTTACTTCCGCGAGTTACCAGAAAGTTATATTTTACATGTAACTCTCTTGTGGCGTGTCCGCCACATGTATGTATGCATGTATGTATGTACTAAGTACTATGTATGTATGTATGTATGTATGTACTAAGTACTATGTATGTATGTATGTATGTATGTATGTATGTATGTATGTATGTATGTATGTATGTATGTATGTATATATGTAGGTATGTATGTATATATGCACTAAGTACTATGTATGTATGTATGTATGTATGTATGTATGTATATATGTATGTATGTATATATGTATGTATGTATGTATGTATGTATGTGCACTTGTTATAGCGCCCCTTCAAGCTCTCCCTACTCAGAGGCGCTCCCGAATGCAGAGCGGACACTGCATCGGAGTTTCACGCCGAAGCGCTGAGCAATTGTGAGTGAAGGACTTGCCCAAGGTCCTTACGCGGCGAGGTGGATTCGAACCTCGAACCTTCCGGCTTCAAGGCAACGACGCCACCACTACTCCACCGTGCCCCACAATGTATGTATGTATGTATATATGTATGTATATATGTATGTATATATGTATGCATATATGTATGTATATATGTATGTATATATGTATGTATATATGTATATATGTATATATGTATGTATGTATGTATGTATGTATGTATATATGTATATATGTATATATGTATATATGTATGTATGTATGTATGTATGTATGTATGTATGTATGTATGTATGTATGTATGTATGTATGTATGTATGTATGTATGTATGTATGTATGTATGTATGTATGTATGTATGTATGTATGTATGTATGTATGTATGTATGTATGTATGTATGTATGTATGTATGTATGTATGTATGTATGTATGTATGTATTAGGGTGTTTTTAAGGTACATGTGAAATTTTCAAATAAAAGATGTTTTAACGACCAAGTGAAATTATCGTGCCAAATCATGTGTAAACTGAGTATCTGAAATTATATCTCGATAGCTGAACATTTAGAACTTGCTCAAGAGGACTGAAGTTAGGAACTCGGTTGCATTGCAAGCATTATAATCTACTATTTCAATACATGCGAGCTGCATGCTATAGAACCCTTTTCAGTGACTAGTTCCCAACAAATAAACATTCATGGTCATGTCGCAACTGATATGATGTTATTTTTGTCCCTGGTCATGTGTTGCAAATGGCAGGAAGTGGTGCTTTTCATTCTTGTATCATATGGCAGGCGCAATACAAAATTTAATACAAAAAGCTGAGATTTAGTTGATAGGCAGTACTGATATCATTTCGGCTATGCGAAGCTGTCTTCACAAAGGAGAGGTTCCCATGCAAGGCAGTGGCGTAGCCAAGGGGAGTTTTGGGGGTTAAAACCCCCCATTGGCTTAGGAAATGTTTACAAAAAGTTATATATCCACTTAAATAAGAAAAACAAAACAATTGTTTATGGTAACAATTATTTTTCTTACTTGATTCTCTTTGTTACTTTATTTTCTTGTTATTTACTGTAACACTGTTGGTTTGGTGTTAGAAAGGGCATCCGGTCAGGCCATAAAAATCCCAAACCCCCCCATCAGAAATTCTTGGCTACGCCACTGATGCACTACTCAATTTACGCCTACACCAAGGAATCAGAGTCTGGATGACAACCTATAAGAGAGAGTACCAATTGCACTTTTCTATTTGGGAGAGATGATCTTGCAGTCCTGGCAGCAGAGATTCTTCTGAACCACAGTTTCCCCTTACTCTTCACTTAAATGATAAGATTATGCCAGATGTTACAGATAATGGTATATTTCAAAAGGATGTTACCAAACTATTGGCCATCGTCTTACTCCAATCAGTGACAGCTACTGTCATGTCAGATTCTTGTTGGTTGAGAACTGAAGCTGGAGATTGGAAGACAAAATCCTGGCGATGTGTTCTGACACAGTGTGGAGTAAAACGAGTTGCAAGGGCGGCATATGGATGAATCTGGAAGTGAAATTAGGAAAGGACCTCTTGAACCCTGCCATCGATACCATGTATCTGAAATTGTTCTGGAAAAGTGTTTCACTACATGATTCTGCAGGGACTATAGCATTGGAAGTCTATAGTCAAGAGCTATTAGATCTAAAAGTCGTTTTCCAAAGATGAATTCCACCAAGGGAATAAAGTTCAGGTAACCAAGTGCATTTCACCGAGGGCGTTGGATGATTTATATGATCGAGTGGTGGCTTTTCAGTTATCAATTTTCCATTAAGCAACGTTAGAGCACAGAGAGGATAATCTCGACCATCCTACTTTGAAAAGCTATGGAATCATTTACTTGAAGTGTCACTCTCTGTGACAGCAACTTAGTCTCATGTGAAGTGCTATTTCATCTGTATGTACCTGAAACAAGGAAGCCCAAAGGGGAATCCATACTGGAATCATCATATCTGACCCCACCTAAGAGTGACGAATGGTCTGGAAGAGTGATTTTTTATCCAGTCCTTCAATAAAGTCCTGGTTAAAAATAAGGGGGAAAACAATTTGTTCTGCAATGGTCAAGTAAAGCCAGATGTTTCAAGTGTCCTAAGAGGAATAAACTATGACAACTTAGAGTACTTCTTTGGATTTTGCCTTATAACTGATGTTTATGTGTTCAAATTTGCTTGGATCTGTGAAAATTACAATGTGTCACAATGTCGCCTAAGTGGCTATTCTTCCAGTGCTTTGAGCAAGTCCTAAATCTATTCAGATTTTCATCTAATTTGGCAGGTAACTATATTTCTGAAGGTGGAACACAAAAATATATTGGTCGTTATTAACATCGAAATTTTAATTTTTAGACACACCCTAGTATGTATGTATGTATGTATGTATGTATGTATGTATGTATGTATGTATGTATGTATGTATGTATGTATGTATGTATGTATGTATGTATGTATGTATGTATGTATGTATGTATGTATGTACTAAGTACTATGTATGTATGCATGTGTAGCGGCCGTCGATCGTTCGATAATAACGAGTTTGTCGATCTAATAACGCAGAAAAAACCAAAATCTCGGATGATGATATCATCAGAATTCCTATTTTGAGATTCTGTAACGTTATGCGTTGACAGCGACGCTGACTTCATGAAAATCAACAACCGCCGCCGACGAAGACGACCTTCCTCTGCTACTGTTTAGCTGTGTAGCTGCAACATTTCAGGTGAATTTCAGGTGAAAAGTGTGAAAGTATGTGAACGGAATGGAAATTTATAGCGAAAATGAGGGTTTCGTCCCCCCACCATGGACTCCATGTTGGTAAAGATTCGGCAGCCCGTTCACCGAATGTCCCATGCGCATTGTGCAATTGTGCATGTGCATTGTGCATGTGCATTGTGCAATTGTGCATTGTGCAATGTGCATGTGCATTGTGCAACCCCCTTTCTAATTATACGACTTTATATACTTGACTCGCGCTTGGCCTCATCGCATGTCTTGCCATTCTGTGTGGCCAAGCTGATCACAAGTAAGATTTCTTAACCCGTTGCTAAGCAACAAACTTGTGCGTTCACTCTTTGCCTACGCATAGCCTGAAGCCTGTCTGCCTGTCTCCCTGTCTGTCCAATTGCCTGTCCTGTCTCTCTCTCTCTTCCATCCATGCGCCTGCCTGGTTGGTTCTGTCCTGTATATCTGCCGTACTCTGTCTCTGTCTGTCTGGCTGTCTGTTTGTCTGTCTGTCTGTCTCTCTCACGCCTATATTGTATGCTTGATAATCTCCCATAACTTCCCCCCTCTTTTCAGAAAAATTGCCTCTGCAATTTAAACAGACAAATCCAGCAAAACCACAATTCTAACACAACAGAAAACAGAAGTTGTTGCAATTATTTACATCTGTCCAATCTGCATAAGTTAGTGACGCTTGAAATTATGCAATGATCACGTTGTTCGAACGCATTCTAATTTAACAAGAGGTCTGCAGCGCTTCACGAGTCAAGTCAAGTCAAGTCAAGTTTATTGATCTCATCATCAACTTAAAACGTACAAGAAATTATGATCACATAGCAAGTAAATAGCATACATGGCTAACACAGTGGTGCAGTGAGAAAATTAGCTAGGAAATTAAATTAAGTTAGCCAGCAGATTAATCAAACAAATAGCAATCATAGCAAAGGATTGGGGAACAACAAGCCCACCAAAGGGACAAAGTCCCGCTAAGAGGGGGCCTATTTAGCTAGGTAGCATTAAAAAATTAAAGATGACATAGGCTTACAGAATGAAAAGACCTGGGGATCACAAACTTTAGTGACAACAATAACTATTATAGAGAGCACATAAGTAAAATTTATAACAAACTTAACTAACTTAACTAACAACTATGATACAATTGATACATGCTCAAGTGTGTGTGCTCTTAAAGTACGCTTAAAACAAGAGATATTATTAGAGGTACGGATGTTGAGAGGTAGGTTGTTCCATAGCAGTGGGCCCTGAAATTTAATAGATAGTTTACAGATATTAGTTCTTGTGAAGATTAATTTATAGTCAGGTTTGTTTCTTATGCCAGCTTTAAATTGGGTAGGGTGGAAATAAGAAAGGAAAGCAGATTGTAGGAGTTTGTTGTGATATTTGTACATAAATTCACAAGTTTGAATGAAGTTGATCTGTGTGATAGTTAATAGTTTAAGTGTTGAGAATAAAGGTTGAGTATGGGAGTTAAAGGGAGATTTAGTTATAATTTGTATGGCCCTTTTTTGGGCAATTTGCAGTTTTCTTAAGTGAGTGGGATAGGTGGAAGTCCAGATGATGTTACAAAAAATAAGATAGGGATAAACAAGAGTATAGTATAAGTTGGTTAGAGTGTGGGAAGGTAGTAAGTAAGAGATTCGAGTGAGGATGCCAATACTTTTGGTGATTTTCTTATTGATTTCTTCAATATGTGTGTTCCATTTTAGGCGTTGGTCAATGTACAGTTGTACACGCCTAGAAATTTAGATGTGGTAACTTGAGGAATAGTTATGCCATCAATGACTAATTGACTATATCTTTAGTAAGTGGGGGTATTTGCTTTTTATTAGTTCTAAATAATATAAAATTGGTCTTGGAGAGATTAAGTGACAGCTTATTTGCTTTGAACCAGGTACTAGTGGCCTTTAACTATACATTAGCTAACTCAAATAATTGGTCATAAGAGGCATGTGATAAAAAGACGTTTGTGTCATCAGCAAACCGAAATAATAAACTGTTCTCTCAGAAATGGAGAGGTACCCTCTGAAATTAAATTAGCAAAAATAATACCAATACATAAGCAAGGTAACAGAACTGAAATATCCAATTATAGACCCATCTCAATCCTACCTTTCTTCTCTAAATTTTTTGAAAAAATAATGTATGATCGACTATTTTCTTTTATAACCCACAATAATCTTATGTACCCCCTTCAACACGGATTCCAACCTGGCCATTCCACCTCTATGTCGTTACTGGACATACAGGATAAAATATCCCAAGCTATGGACAATAAAGAATTCTCGTTGGGAATATTTCTGGATCTCGCTAAAGCCTTCGATACCGTGGACCACAAAATATTGTTACAAAAGCTGGAGCACTACGGGGTAAGAAATGAGGCTCTCAATTGGTTTAAAAGTTACTTGAATAACCGCTACCAACAAGTCTTATGCAATGGTAAATTATCAACCTTCCAACTAATTATGTTTGGTGTTCCCCAGGGCTCGATACTAGGACCCCTACTATTTTTAATATACATCAACGACCTTCCTAACTCGACTAGTATACTAAGATTTATCCTATTTGCAGACGATACCAATGCATTCCTATCCAATGCTTCTTATGACGAACTGATCTCAATGGCAAATGAAGAGCTTATCAAAACTAGTGACTGGTTCAAATCCAACAAGCTATCACTCAACATATCTAAAACTAATTGCATTATATTTAGATCCAGTAAGAAATTAATTCCCGTCTCGAGCCGGAAACTAGTAATAGATGACATAGCAATTCCTTCTGTCTCCTCCTCAAAGTTTCTTGGGGTCCATGTTGACGAGCATCTGAAATGGAATATACACATAGCTGAAATCTCAAAAAAAGTCTCCAAAAGCATCGGAATAATTAAACGTATAGCATACTTACTCCCGCCCTATATACTAAAAAACCTGTACTTTACTCTGATTTACCCCTATTTTACTTATTGTAATTTCATCTGGACCTCAACCTATGAGTCCCATATGACTAGCTTGAAAATACTCCAAAAGAAAGCCATCAGACTCATTACCAGATCGCCTATTAATGCCCACACTAAACCTCTATTTTTAGAACTTAACCTACTTAGCATTAGTCAAATCAAATTTACCCAAACATCCGAATTTATGTATAAATTCCATAATGGACTCCTCCCACCCTGTTTTATATCCTACTTTAAAAAAAATGAGCATTCCATTGCAACCAGAAATAAACGGGACTACATAAGCATTTATCCCAGAACCAACACACGCAAATTTTCTATCAAATACCAAGGACCATTAATATGGAACAGTCTACCTCCTTGTCTGAAGATCGACATGGCATTCACTCATTTCAAACGTCTGATGCGTGCGCATGCAGGGGAAAATGTTATATAAATTGTTATAATGTTATATAAAACTAATTATTGATGTTGGCTGTTGGTTAAATAATGGCTTTCTGATTCTTTTCTCTCTTTTCTTCTTCTTCTTCCTCTTCTGTCTTCTCTCTTTTATGTTTCATTGTGCTTCTAGTTTATTCCCTCGTATCACCACCCTGACCCACTCAACTATATTCAAGTCTCCCACCTGTTCTATCAACAAACGTCATTTATCCATCATCTTTGCAATGAATAATCATGCACATAGGGCCCCTAACTAGCGGGATCTTCCCTTCTGGGGCTTCTATTGTTCCCCTCTAATACTAATCCTATAACTTGTAATTATAAGAATTATCTTTTTTTCTTCACTACATATGCATGACAAAATGTGTAACTGTTGTATTTTTCTTTTGTGGGAACAATAAACTTGACTTGACTTGACTTGACTTGATATAATGTAGTAGAGAAGAAGAGTTGGTTTATGTACATTATGAAAAGAGGGGGACCAAGAATTGGACCCTGGGGAACTCCAAATCGAATGGGCAAGAAGTCAGATAATGAATTGTTACATAATACTTGTTGCTGGCGAGATGTTAAGTAACTTGTCAACCAATTCAGAGCAAGGCCCCTGATTCCGTAATGATTAAGTTTGGCTAATAGCATTCTGTATTCTGTCTATTGAGAGCATGATCATAAAAAGCATCTATTGGCAAAATTAACGATGAGACAAGAGTCATTTTTACTAAAGCAGACGATTCGATGCGGCAAGAAAAGAGTTTGCTGAAATATTTACACTTAGATTGGTTGAGAATGAGGACATTCGAAATGGCAGAAAAAGGCATATTAATTTATAATGTGGGCCTGGTTTCCTCTTCGTGGGCCCCTGTTTGAACTGTAAGGTCGGGAAAGGTCGCTGGATGCCCAGCCCCACAATCCTCATCCAGTCCACGGACGCCTGTATAAGCGCTTATACAGGCGTCCGTGTCCAGTCGGATCGTGCAGCATCGCAGGATGAGTCATCGCTGTTCCGGACCGCTCCCAAGATGAGGGACGGGAGGGGGAGAGGTGTTTTTATTGTTATCATTACTGAAACTATACTCGTCTGCTTCAAAAGTGGAAGAGAGCATTGGGACTGAAAGGCAGAAGTAGGGTTGAAAGAAGGAAGTGAATAAGTATTGGAGGAAAGTGTCTGTGATTGTAATGAGAAGCGAAGTGATGAGATTCGGCCCATGAGAATGACCAGAGGGCGTCAGCGATGGGAAGGGGGAGTTAATTAAATACCTAAAGCTTTTCTTCTTCCCAACTTCTTCGCTTCTTGTATCTCCAGATATATAATCAACAACCTGCGTTTCACCGATGATATAGACTTGATTGCCGAGGATCCAGATCATCTACAGGAACTCACAGATATAGTGTACAACAGCCGTAAACGGTTCGGGATCAAAATCTGTGTCTGTGTGAGTCTCTCTCTCTCTCTCTCTCTCTCTCTCTCTCTCTCTCTCTCTCTCTCTCTCTCTCGCTCTGTCTCTGTCTCTCTGTCTCTGTCTGTCTGTCTGTCTGTCTGCCTGCCTGTCTGTCTGTCTGTCTGTCTCTCTCTCTCTCTCCATGAATATATCACACACACGCACGCACGCACGCACACACACACACACACATGGCCCCTCTCTCACGGTCTACTCTAATGCAGCGGCGCTCTTTCTCAGTGACTCAGTGGCTGGTCCTAGAACCTGGAATGGGCTTCCTGTTGCAATCCGCCTTGTGCCTATTGGTCACACCACTATGTTTAATAACAATAATATTAATAATAATAATATACTTCAGCGTCTTTCTCTTACAATCCAGCGATTTAATGCGGTGGCATTCCGCGGCTCTTTTCCTGCACTGGATTTCAACGACGACTATAGGCGCCATTCCAGATGTTTTTTATCTTAGCAATCAGGGTGCAAGTCCCTGAGGGATCATATGTACCTCGGAGCAAAACAAATAATAATAACAATAATAATAATAATAATAATAATAATAATAATAATAATAATAATAATAATAATAGCCTAATAATAATAATAATAATAATAATAATAAAATCAATGCGGTAACGACAAAGACGACGACTATCTGGCAAGAAGATGAGAAGGTGGAAGTGAGGCTGGATGGAGAGACGATGGAGTAAGAGACAGAGTTCGTGTATATCTGGGAGGCTTAAAAACTAAGGATGGCCAATGCACACAGGATATAAAACGTAGAATTGGAAGCATCATCAATGTTTGAAAAACTGAACAGTGTGCGAGAAATCACGTGTAGCCAATTAATAGCCTAATAACAATAATAAAACAGACGTAAAGCTGTACGGAGCGTTTGTCATACCAATGCTTTTGTATACGGATCAACAACAGTGGCGGCACTAGGGGGGCTGGGGCTAAGCCCCCCTACAAGAGGCTCAGCCACCCCCTAAGAAAATGGCCATCCGAAATTTTTTACAGTGAAATATCCACAATTTAGGGTTGACGCCTAAAAAAAAGGTCGTCAGAAATTTTGGCGGCGAAAATGGGAAATTTTCATGAGATTTCGGTCGAGGCTTCAGCCCCCCCGAAACTGAAATCCTGGCGCCGCCACTGATCAACAATCGTTGGTGCTAATTGCGAAAAGACGATGAACGGAGATTTCAGGAAGCGGTAATGAGCAGAAAAATATTACGTAGATCGAGAAGTGGCGGGAGAAAGGCAAAGAGATGATCCGAGAGGATCTGCGACAAAAAGAGAATAATAATTGAGAGGAAAAGAAGAGAACTCACTTGGTTTGGGCATGTAATAATGAATGCAGATGAGTGGTAATAATTATGCTGCCGGTGTGGCATGAAATTATGTCCGGCATGAAATACTGTCCGACTCCGCCCACTTCCGTTGTCAAGACAGTATTTCATACGGTAAGTATGAAATCCTGTCCGGCATGAAATCATGTCCGGGTCCGGCCACTTTCGTTGTGGAAACAGTATTTACTATTACAAACGTGAGATATTGTCCGCGTTGGAGTTTCGTTTCAACGTAATATCAATAAGATATGCGAAATAATGTTTGTTGAAGCAGATGAGAAAGCAATGGTGCGAGCATTGGAATCATGGTTTTAATGCGCGCATCTTGTAGTCGGGG
>OX457039.1:24589829-24839829 GCA_949752735.1 Lumbricus terrestris
GCATTGGTGGTGGTCGGAGTTAGTGGTGGCGTGTTGTGGGTGGTGGGAGAGGGGTGGGAGAAATTTGGGAAGGTCGGTGGCGTGTTGTGGGGTGTGGAAGGGGTGGAGAAAATGGGGGGGAAATTTTTCCCCGAAAACCAAAATTTCACGGGTGGCGCACCGGTGGAGATCGGAGTTAGTGGTGGCGTGGTGTGGGGGTGGGGAGGGGAAATTTTGGGTTTTTTCCCTGAAAACCAAAATTTCTCGGGTGGCGTACCGGTGGAGGTCGGAGTGGCGGGGTGTGGTGTGGGGTTGTGGCCGGAGCGGGTCGAATCCTAAATTTCCCGCGCAACGCCGGGTACCCCAGCTAGTATGCAATAAATAGCTAGGATTAGGCCTATACTATATTTTTACTTGACGCACCATGAGCCGATAACAGCTCATGATTTTCAAATAAGCTTAATCAGAAAATTTCTACCGTGCCGCACCACTGACGTTCTTGCTGCGAATCCTGTGAACAGAAACGCTTGTATTTAATTCCATTGGAATTCCTCTCCTTAACTATGTAGGTTTAGACACCAAGATGACGTACGATTCTAAGTGTACTGGAAGCTGAAATATTGAAATATTCTTTTTTTAGTTCGGCCATTTTGGAACATGGCTGCCTTTGAAGCAGAGCCCTGCGCCGGCCGCGCCGCCGCCGCCGCCGCCGCCGCCGCCGCCGCTGACATTTAATGGGCGCCGCCGCCGCCGATTTTTTGGGGTCGGCGCGCCGACGCCGCCGCCGCCGAAAATTTGTCGGCGCGCCGCCGATGCTACGTTGATCAGCTTATTTATTTTTGATGCATTTTTCATCTCTTGCATGATTTCGCGAAAAAATGTTGCGTCAGTGCGAAATAGAATCTTTTTCTTATCTATTTGGATTTTTCCTGGCACCACCGATTTTTCGTCAATGCAATGAAACCTATGATGATATCTATTCGTTTTGACTTTTGGAAAAGAGCGCTTAACGTTTCAGCTGTTGTGGATTTTGTGATTCGATTTGAATTATTAGCAAAGAAGGAAAAATAACTCCAGGCAGGCATAAGTGAATTGTTATGCCGTGTATGCCTTCTTGCCTGATAGTCTGACCATACGCTAGGATTGCAAAGAACAGTCTGCCCTCTAGTATTAGGATACACGTCAGTATAATTTTGCAATGAAGCGGCGCTCTGTAATTTTATGTAGGCGATTGGTCGCGTCTGCAGGCTTGCGATTCTTCTTGCCAGCCATATTTTTTCTCCAGTATCAAAGTCCCACGCTGACCGTGACCTAACCTATAATATTATAAGTGAAATGGGTAATCAAGCTTTCGAACATTAATAGGCCTGTCTATATGTGACCTATCTGACCCAAACCAGGCCCATGTCGAGCACACACTTGACCAAAGGCAATGACCAAAACGTGAAGACTCAATTGTTCAATTTTTGTTTTTTGACAGAAAAGGATAAACAAATAATTTGTGAAAAAAACTTATTTCTAATGATATTATTGTTGAATAACAACTTGAAGCGGTTTTTGTTTGAATAATTCAATGACTTTTCCAGAAAGTTTTCACTTTCCCGCCATTATTCATTCATTCTGAGAATTTATAAAAACTCAAAGAATTTTTGGCGGGTCATAAGGCAGGTCAATAGTAAAATAGGCAGGTAGCGCCGCCACTGCTTAAACGATTCTTTAGCTTCTATTATTAGGTTACGCAAGCTGGAGGCTTGAATTTGAAAACCCTGTCATGTGGCTTTACAATCAAGCCTTTGTAGAATCTTGTAATTGAACGTCTATTCTGAGAATAATTGCTTCTCGTGAACATTAATTTAAGACCAGATAATTGCCAAAAATAATTGCTGAACACTCATATCTTTATGATATAAGTTGCTTGTGTAACAACTATTAAAATATGCATGCGACGCTGTAGCACTAACCTCACGACGCCGCGCCGCGCCGCCGACGCTGACATTTCGAGGGCGCCGCCGCCGCCGATTTCTGTTGGTCGGCGCGCCGCCGCCGCCCACCAAAAATGACCGGCGCGCCGCCGCCGACACTCTCGAGTCGGCGCATGGCTCTGCTTTGAAGCCCTGGGGAACATATGCAATGGCTATGTTGGAATGCCAAATTTCATGCTTGTATCACAAAGTGAACAATTTTTCACCAGGCCGCGCTACTATTAGGCCTACATGGGGCGCAGTGGTGTAGCGGTGGCGTCGTTGCCTTGAAGTCGGAAGATTCTAGGTTTGAATCCACCTCAAGTCGCCGCGTACGGACCTTGGGCAAGTCCTTCACTCGCAATTGCTCAGCACTTCGGCGTGAAACTCCGATGCAGTGTCCGCGCTGTAGTCGGGAGTGACTCGGGACTCGGGAGCGCCCAGGGCTTTTTTAACGTGCAGTTGTGCACAAAATGTGCAGTTCTAAATGGCATTTATATACAGTTAAAACTAGTAAGAAAGGTCATTGACCTCCGATTGGAAGTAATTTACCATAGAGGATTGGAAAGGAAAGAAAGGGGTTGTGCAGTTCTAAAAATTCCTTTAAAATAGCCATGGGAGCGCCTTTGAGTAGCGGTTGAGGGCTGGAAGAGGCGCTATAACAAGTGCGCATGCAAACAAACAAACATGTAAGTTAGCCTATGTACGTCCCTCACTAACAAAGAAATGAAATATTCATAATTAGGTCATTGCATAATTATTCACACTCACCAGCGTGTGGGCTTATACCACTTATACTGTAGGTCAGTGTACATAACACGCAATACGCAATGCATAAACTGAGACAGTCAGACAGTGATATATACGGACAAGCCCTCCGACAGAAATTCTGGTCCCTGGGCAGAACAGTCACGGGCCCTAAACTATCTTAATTAGACTTTCTGAGCAAATTTAAATAAAAGCAAATAGGAATAACAAATGTGTAGACATGAATGTTAGATAGGCCTAATGCATAGCCGCATAGGCCTATCTATAATTTTAATCAGTTCTGAATATTAAAAATGTTCAATTTTAAGCTGACCAATATATAGGCCCATGCAATTTTACTGAATTTATCTGCAGCAAAATCGTTTATAAAATCATCGTAGTGCAATGATTTTGCAAGATCATAATACTTATCATTCGACTGCAAGAGTTGCAAGACTATTCAGCCTTTCTTCTTGCTACATCGTTGAATAATTTAAGTAGGTTATTTTCATAAGTTTTATTTACAATTTTGGAATCACGATAGGCCTGCTAACACTACAAACTTCATTTTCATCCATTCGGTTATGTTCATCATGCACGCTTAATTCACTGGAATCACCTGTGGTAGGCTACATGTGTAGGAGTGATAAGGCCGCTCAGCTCAGTCAGCTGGTTTGTCTTCTTTTGCGATTCTTAATTGAAATAGTGTTTAACTACCGACTTTTGCCTTTTCAAACGAATTAGCTTTTTCTTTTGGTTTTTGTGCTCCAGATTTGTGTTTATAGCAGGGGTTATTTTAAGGAATTTTCTCAACTGCACATAAATGACGTATTTTGAGACTGGAGTCACTGGACATAAGAAAGTCCTTGACCAGGGATTTGTTCCCCAAAGCTGAAGCAGCTTTTGGTGAACGCTCGTTAATAAGCTGGTGCTTTGCGCTTGGCCTTCGACTGGAGCTTTAGATGTTTGAATATTAAGATTTTCCGACTTTATAACAATTTATATTAAAGATCAAAATCAATTGTTATGACAATGTTTGGAGAGATTTGAAGCCTCGGGATTTAAGTTGCGAAATCAATCCTTGATATGGGAGTCTAGTCGTTTCTTGTGAAAATGCTGGATTTAAAATAAGAATTTCGAGGGTGCATGGTGAACAATTGAATGAAACTGCTAAAAACTCATGATAAAATAATCTTCAGTTAAACTTTCCAAGCAATTGACATTTACATTTTACAATCTCGATGAAACCGCCCCGAGGCTTCAAATCCCTCCAAACATTGTCATATCAATTGATTTTGATCTTTAATATGAATTTTTCTAAGGCTTCTGTTTGGGTTAGCCTACTACGGTTTCATCGAGATTGTAAAATGTCAAAATTAATTAAGATTTGCTATTTTCATCTTTCATAGGCACCATGTCTTTACCCATGACCACCTCGTTAAGATGGTGTACTCAATGCAGACACGGTGCAGACAGGTGATCAAGAATAAGGGATGTCTCACCAAAATGTTGAGGCTTAACTGTCCACAAAACTTCCTTTTCAATGCCAACTGAAGGATTAGAGCAGTGCTGTCCAACGTGCGGCCCGCGGGCCGCATGCGGCCCGCGAGATGATTTCAAGTGGCCCGTCGAGCTCACTAAATTTTGTGAACTTTTTTGCCAAATGAAGGACAAACAAAGTCAATCAGTAGTCGACTGTTACGTTTATTCTTAATGAAAATATTGTAACAGTTGTCGGAGTTTGGACAGCTACATGTAAGCTAGCTACCAGGAAGGCAAACCGACAACTATTGTCCTCTTTCTACACCATGCACTGAGGGTAGATTCCCAGCCGTAGTCTCTCCATGAGGCTGAAACAGGACTTCTGGTTTTATTCCTCTACTTCGCGATCCATATCACAAACCGTTCACTTGAATCACTTCTAGTAATTCCTTGCAGAGTTCAACCATAATTGTGTCTGTAAGACTAAAGTGGGTGCAACCGTGCCTTTCGAGAGATAGTCCCGTTCTAGTCCTGAGGGCTGGAAGGAAACAATCGATAGGCCCAAGGGACCCCTCTCTCGACCGACGATTATCACTGATCTTTAGACGGAAGACTTTGGCTTCGACATCTTCGACGAGCAGCAGGCTGGAAATCCGGTTCAGCCATAAAGTGGGGTTGAGCAAGAAAACTATTTTGTTGTGCTGAACCGCTGTAGGGCATGGATAATAATTATGGCATAGGCCTATAATGCCATTGTGTATTATTATCATACATTTTGCATTAGAATCATTCCATAATTAATGTCAATACCTTCAATAATTATCACTAAATTTTAACTATTTTACTTTTGCGGCCCGCGGCTTTAAGATTATTACGTCTGCGGCCCGGGGTACCAAAAAGGTTGGACAGCACTGGATTAGAGCTACACTTACTGTATACCTCGGAATAATTTGTCTGCTTTCTATCAGTTGCTCGAAAACCTATATTTTTAGCCGTGGTTGGACTGGGAGCGCCTCTGAGTAGTTTCCTTGAATACCTGGGCGCTATATAAATTTTCTAAATGAATGAATGAATAAATGAATGCTTATAAACGAATTCATACCTCACATGACCTGTTTTAACCATACTAATATATTTTTACACCAATGGCCAAAGAAGTACAAATTACGAGATTTACACACAAAAAACCATTACCATGGCAACTTCCAAGAAAAAATGGTAAAATTTTGTTCAACCTAGAATAAAAAGTTGTTTCTAATAGCCAAATATATCCCCCATGATGTTGCACACAAGTTTGTATTGGGCATATCAAAATATGCGAGTAACAGGCTGGAAAGTCGAAAAACACGATATTTCTAGATGGTGCCAGACTTTTGCACACCACTGTAAAAGGCAATTCGTGTGTTGTCCAGTGTAGTCAGCAATTGATTTTGGTTATCTAAATGAGTAAATTTGTGACTTTGACAGTCCAAGACTAGCACCACTATCAGTGACTTATTTTTCTATAGGCCTACCGATCATTGCTTCTTTAAATTACTAACAGAACCACAGCCAGTTTTCGCTAACAATTTCTCATCATCGTGGATAGTTTAGAGATTAAAAATAGACCAAAAAAGGTCAATTTGATCAGAGCATGTAATATGGCTTAATATAATTCAATCAGTGTACCAATTTATAGAATGCATATAGCCTGTAATATTTTAATACAATGTGCTCTAACTGCGACGGGCAGGCCAACAATAAAAACGGCTTGTTGCAACTATCCCCGAAAAAAATGTTGCAGCCAACCCCGAAGCAATGCCTGGACAGTGTTATGGAACAAAATTTCGACGGCGCTGATTATAAATAAAATGACTAAATGCATTTTCAAGCTTAATTACTTGTCCAACTTATAAAACCAAACCGAAAAATATTTCTTCAAAACATTGGGTTATATAACGAAAAAACAAAAAAACGAAAAAATTATTTTCGATTGCCAAAAATGAATTTTTTTATTTTTCGGTAGTCTTTACCAATTGCCTGCTAAGAAATTAGGACACATTGGCCTAAAATGTAGGCTATTCTGTACAAAATTGTTTGCTTAATTTTGAGTTGCTATTATGTAGGCCCTACCGGCGAAATATCGATGGTGTTGCAACCAACACATGTTGCAATCAGCCCCGGTCTCCCCTACGTCCCTTCCTGCTTCAGCTTGTCAGAGCAAGCGGCAAAAGCAGGAGAAAGTAGACTACGATGGCCAAGAAATTGTCATTATGGTATGAAGGATAACCCCGGCCTTTACAACTTTATCAGGATATCAACCTACAGCAGGCCTTGAATCTGCATCCGCCCATACATTTAGCCTACAGTGTTGCCTACTGCAAATTCTTCTGTCTGCAGCTTATGTGTGATTTTTAGCAGAACCTTGTCTTCGATTACATCACCCATTTTCCGCGCTCTTACTTCATGCACACGGGTGACCCTCGCCGTATCGGTCTAATGCTTGACTTGAAAACTGCATGTAATCACCATAATTATCTATACTCAATTAAACCGCCTCAAAGATGTTCACTTTGCGCTATTACTATCATGTTGGTGTCCAACTTTTTACCACTAACTTCTCGTCTGTTCACGCAACAAGGAAAAAAGTAACTGCACAAGATCTGATTTTCAACTGCACAAATCTCTTTCCCAACTACACACTTTGTGTCCAGCTGCACGTTAAAATAACCCCTGGTTTATAGGCCTATATTCCATCATTATATGCGAACTAAATTTACCATTTAGACTTGTTTTCGCCTACTCTATGATTCAAATCACGCCATCGCAAAACAGTTGCATAATTAGGCTTATCTGACAGTAGCCTAATGTTAGGATATAATATTATGTATATATATATATATATATATATATATATATATATATATATAACCTGTCCTGGGCACGACATTAAACTGCATCCATCCTTCGCCACAGGGAACCAAAAACTTTCCTGTGGTGGTCCTAAGCCCGGACAAAGGAGGAAGGTTTGCCAGATGGGTGGCGATACGCTGGCAGTAGCCTAAAAGACCAAGACGATTGAAATCCGCAAAAACCACGACACAAGTGACAGAGCGACCCAGATGCCTCAAGGTGTCATGATGTGGAGCAGACATGCACAAGCCGGTCAGGACAGACCGGTGGAGAGAATCGGGGGAGAGCGTGGGACACATACGGGCATTGACCCAGGTTGTCCTTCATGCCTCTCTCCCAATATTCTCTTCATTTAGACAAGGTGGTCTAGCTGCTCAGCCTGCTCCAAGATGTTAATGGCATGGAGCAGACCTGCTGACCGGACCTGTTGAATTTGGGCAGCATGATGCGAGACAGACTCAGACGCGGCGTCGGACTCTTACGGGCATTGAGCCTAATGATATTGATGATATTTAAAACCGCATAGCCTAGGCCTATATAGTTGGACCTGTCGCCGCCGCAATGAACTTATGAAAAATATTGCACTGGCTAGCCTGACTGAATAGACTAAACTTCCGTACTTTATATGCAAATCATCTTCTTTATCATACTAGAAGAAAAACCTGAAGACTTAGACCTATTTGTTTAAGATTTATTAGGAGTAGATTTTCCTGTACACACTTTTGTCCAAGATTCTTTTTGCATATGTGTGTTGTAAATGACAGTTTAATAATAATATTATTATTATCATTGTATTAATCTTAATCAGCGTTTCCCCGGCCCCGGACATTTCCCTCTCGGCGGGCGTGATTATGACACGACATACTGGAACATGCAGTCGTGCGTATAGTGTGTGACCACACAGCTCGTGTAGAGACACTAAAAGACAGACTGCAACACGGTGCAACAGATACAGAGCGAGAGAGTAGGCAACGAGTAAGAGAGATGGGAGAGAAAAGGAAGATATTATTATATCAAGCGCATTCCATAACGCTGGAGTAGAGTAATCATACGTTGGTGTGCACCAGAGTGAAATACACATGCACAGCACAACTGAGTGATGGTTTGGTGGTTTCAGTTGCGGGTCAAATACTGACACATTAGGGCGATGATTAGGCAACCCATGAAGTTCTACACCCCACATAAGCTTATACATCCGAGGACCAAGCGTATCAGTTACCATGAAGCATCCGTCATATATATACAGATTGCAGACTTGAAACTTTAAAACTGGAAGAGTAAGTCTAAGATTTTTTAGTTGAAACACTTGCGAGGCTCTTTCGGGCCCTGGAATCTTAATTTATCCGATCTCACTGTTTATCAGAGTAAGCAATGATTAGACCTTGCTCATGAAGTGTCTGAATACATATTTTGTCTGTCATTGACACCTTGGCCTGTATAATTTTTAGAAATTTAAATTTTGTTTCAATAACAAAATTATTAATGTGGAAAATTTCTTTATATATCAACTTGAATCATCATATATCAACTTGAATCATCTAGCTAAATGACATAACAGTGATGTGCAATTACGCTGGTAAATGTTTCTTTTCTAAATAATAATAATTTGGTAATATTATGTTCATTTGAGAACATTTATTTGTGATGTGACTTAATAAAATGGGTTTTGTTACTTTATGTTGTGCTATGCTTTTGGATCATAAAAAAACAGTGGGTGGACTCACTAAAAGTAATGTAACTATTGTTATCTTTCAAATAGTTTGGTGAAATTAAGCCTGTAAACCTCAATTAAAAATTCTTACTTGTGGCCAAGATATATGGCAAAAACCTTGGGGGTACTTTTCGGCCCACTTTGCATATACAGTCCTGGCACAAAAAGCCTCTTGCTCAGTACATCAGTTGTCAAGTTATTAGAAAACTTGTTCAACAAAGCTCAAAAATCAACAGAGAGATGGTGAAAGAAACCTGGTCCTTCAATCTTTACCTTACCCAGGTTTGCATGACAAATGTTGGAATGTCAAGGGTGGACGTCAACTAGTAGAGTAAGCACAATATACCAGGTCACATCTAAAATCTCAATGGTCTGACATTTAGTGGATAAATTCCGCCTTGTATTTATGCTTCAGACCAAGCAGATACAGTAGCGGTGCATGGGGGGGAGCTAGGCCCCCTAAAAAGTTATCCATTTTTTCCCCATGTAAAAATGAAATATTTGGACGATTTACCCCTTTAGCCCCCCAAAATTAAGCGTAAGGCACGCACAAGATTTGCCAGACAGTTTTGCGGATATGAAAAAGGACCGTTTGAGAAGATTTCGACTAAATGACAAAAAAGGTCGTCAGAAATTTTGACGGCAGAAATGGAAATGTTCCGTAAGATTTTGGCCGATAACTAAAAAAAAGGTCGTCAGAAATTTTGACGGCAGAAAATGGAAAATTTTCACCAGCGAATTCCGCCCCCTAAAACTGAAATCCTGGCGCCGCCACTGAGCAGATAAAAAAACCAATCTTAATGCCAGTTGTTACAATGAAAATCAACAATTTTAGATCAGCAGATTAATTGTGTCACCATGAAGGATCGTTTATGGCATATTGCAGGCAGTCTTATGATAACTAACACGCAAAATTTGTACAGATGACAAGGTTTCAAAATGAAGCTTTTTTATCAACACCTGCAATTAATGAGAATTTTTGGGCAAATTAGAGGTCTCAACAGCTAATTCAGTTCTCTGCTTAAGCAGAAATCAAGGCTAGATGGCATCCAATAGAACTCAAGAATATCATTGGCCACAACTAATGCACAACTTCCATTAAATAGTTTCTCATCATTCTGCATCCAACTTGAACATACAAGACAACTTGAAAAATATCATTACCGAAGAGTAATTTAGTGATAAACATAATTGTCAGTTGTTAACAAACACTAACAGAAACATTCTTGATCTTACAACAATTATGCAGATCATATCTTTGGCTTCTCCGGTCCTTCCAATGAAATTGAAAACCATCAGACAAACATTAGCCACAAGTTAAAGAAACATATTTTAATACTGCACATTCAGCAATTTTTTTGACATAATTCAGACTACATTTGGAAAGTCAACCCCTTAGTACAAAAAAATCTTCAAACAAATTACATGAAATAAAACTGCTATCTCCAATGCTAAATAAAACCTGGGAATTTCTTAATACTATTTTCGACTCATTCTTTGCCGCTAAGCTGTTTCACCAACACAAAGGATCTTTTAGAAAAATGTTCATATCACAAGTTCATAGAGCACAAGTTTTATTCGTCAGTGGTTCTTGTACATAGTAGAAATCCTGCAGTAGAAATTCTTTAAATAAAAAAACCATGCCTTAATCAGAACACAGGTGCATACATGCGAAAGCAGACACTGACTGCAAAGCCATTTGCTATAAGAAGCCTCATTCCAGTTTGAAACAGTTACGATGCGTGCAGAGAAATTAAGAAGAAAAGCAGTTAGGAAACATCCTTCAAGGTTTCTTGATTGCAACACTGGAAGTCAGGTGGACTGCACCCGCTGATGTTGCCGCTGTCCACACTACTGATGCTCAAACGCGTTGGTTTAAGAGCTCGACGTTTTGCAAGGCTGCTCTTGCCAGGAGCCGCAAGACCCATCACAAATATGAGGCGTCGTTCATCATACTCGTCTTCGTCATCGCTGCAGGTCTCAATTCCAGGATCCTCACCTTCATCAGAGAGACTTAACTGGAACAACGATTCCTCGAGATTAGCTGAGGGAAGAGAACGGCAGAAGTTGAAGCAGTTGTGACTGTCAAAGTCCTGCTGGTTATTATCATTTGCATCCAAACCATCTTCTTCCATCAACTCGAACTGACAACTTTCAAGACGTGCTGAAGCACAGACCTCAGTTATAGAAATCAGGCGGTTTACGGCATTGGCTGCCTCTGCAAACACACTCAGTTCTCGGACACTGTTGTTCCTGCAACGAAATTCACTTGTGATGAAATGCTTAGTAAATGACAATCTCACTCTTCTACAACATTCTGCAGAACTCAATAATAATAAATAGTCATCTAGTCCACATAGGAGCGTCACATGATGAGTTCATCAGACTTCAATGCCTATCTTATCTCACTACTCATAATTTATTAGGTGAAGATGTCCCAGCCGGGTCGTGAATCCGGCATGGGAAGTTCCTTGACCTAGGAGCAATTATTGGGGAGCAACTTGTCCAAGGTCGCTACACAGTGGTTAGAGGTGGATTCGAACCTGCAAACCTCCATTCACAAGGCACCGAACATGACACCACGTCCCATTATGTTGTATAACACCACATAACACCACGTCCCATTATGCTGTATGCTGCAGAATGCAGCATACACATAAATTACTTTCTTCCTTATAACATATAGCATCAAGCATTGTTTAAATAAAAATCATGTGTATTAATACTTATATAGTATCTATCCAAACTTCTGAAACAACTCTCCAACAACCACATACATGCACCTGGACTTTTGGGCACCCCACATTTCAAGCAACCAAGCCTGCCCAACCCTTCCCAGGACAATCTTGAGTTAAACTGTACATTCTATAAATATACTCTGACTAAACAATAACTCACAACAATGCATGATGATGAAAAAGCATCTTGTTGAATACTTTCAAAGAGTGAAAGGAGAACGATTTTGTAACTGATAATACACAATGTACATATAGTAAAAACAACTAAAGTATGGCTAAGACAAAACTGTAAACTAGTTGTACAAGTCGTCTAAAGTCATACTATTGAAAAACATGAAGCCCTTTGGAAACCAAAAATTCCAAAAACTGAAACTCAGGTGCCTGGAAAAGCTTCTTGAGTAAAATTGTTTTAAAATAATTTACCTGCTCAGTACAGAAGGAGTAGCCAAAGGTAATTCCGACGATTTCTTCAAGATCCAAGGATGTTGCAGCACCTCTTCAGCAGAATAACGCTTCCGTGGATCTTTCACAAGCAAATGACTTATCAGATCTTTGGCATCCTCTGAAATTTTGCTCCATTCAGGATCCGGAAAGGAATAAGTGCTATCTTGAATGCTTCTGAATAAAAGGTCCTGTATTCAGAGTAACAAAAAACATCACAAATGTCTTAAATTGATAGCTCATGCTGAGATACTTTTCTGCAAACCAGTCCATGATAAGAATGTGGTTACAGATAATGCTGCCAGCCAAGATGAAGAAATTTCAGTCAAGATGAAGAAAATACAATCCATCATTCAACAACACAGAATTCCTCAGTTAAAGTGCGGTGGTGTAGGAGTATGTTTGGAGCCTTGGAGTCGGAAGGTTGTGGGTTTGAATCCACTTCAAGCTGCAGCGTAGGGACCCCGAGCAAGTCCTTCACTCGCAATTGCTCATGCACTTCGGCGTGAAACTCCGATTTAGTGTGTGCGCTGTAGTCGGGAGCGCCTCTGAATAGAATCTTGAAGGGGTACTATAAGAAGTGCTCAAACACACATACTTTTCAGTACAATAAACACATATATTAAAGTATTCAGGAAGCAGAAATACAACAGTATGTAGAACTCTAGTATAAAAATGCAATCAGATTAACTGACAATGTCACTTTAGAACGCAATACCTGGCAATCGAGACATGCTTTTCCTTCATTGAAGCCACAGTTATTGCCACAGTTTGCATAGAATGGTCGATAGCCACTGAGTAATATGTACCTGTGAGAAGAACAAAAGACAAAAGAAATACAGCACCCAGCTAAAAAATGTCAAAATATAAACAAGTAACTTGGGTAGCTGTAATTATTATTATCTTATATGTATTTTAGTATGGGTTTTGTTGTTGTCAGGTATGCACGGCCAAAGTTTTGAAGCAATCGACCCCAATCCATCGCACTGGAATCGTGGTCGACCCGACACTTGTCATTGGGGGGGGTTGGCGAATCTCTGCCACCATGGGGGCCAGGGTGGGGAGCAAAAACCCTCATTTTCCCTGTTGGCCGTTTCCCTCACAGGCTTATGACAGCACTTTTCTTTCGGTCCCGTACACATAAAAGCAGCGGTTGACATCGTTTTAGGTGTTTAAGGCCAGTGCTTTTGCCAGTCCGGATTTCATGGGTCGCGTACCGGTCGAGGTCGGAGTGTGGCGGCGGTGTGGTGGGATCAGGGAGGGAGGGTAGGAGGGAGGGTGAGTAGGAGGGAATGGTGGAAGGGAGGGAGTGTGAGAGGGAGGGTGGGAGGGATGGAAGGAGGGTGGGAGGGACTGAGGGATTGGCGGGGAACGGCCCGAATCCTAAAATTCCCGGGCAACGCCAGTTACCCTAGCTAGTTATTACATAAATTTCTTCCTACAGGTGCTAGATCACACCGAAATGTGAATCTGAGGCGCGGATCGATAGTCAGCCACCAGAGGAAGATGCAGTTAGATAGCCAAGTACTTAAAATACAAGGAGAAATAGTGAGTTTTGAACCATTTTGGAAGGTAGGGAGTGAATTTGAGCAAAGAAGAGAGAGTGGAAGTAGATTCCGTTCCTTGGGAGCAGAGGCATGGTAATAGTAAATCAAACATGAAAGCCTGACCAAAGAGGTATAATACTTTAAACATAATGCCAATTGCTCAATTATGGCCTAACTGGTAATTAGCTTGCACAGCCAAGCCATGTGGGGTGGGAGCAGCAAAGGACATCCACGATTGCTTGTGTGGAGACAATACAGTATTTTGTGTAGTGGATACTGACCAAGCAGTGACTGAAGGTAGGGAGGTGTCACGGTGGAGGTTTCAGTCACTGCTTGGTCAGACTATTTTGCATTTCTATCCACATTACATAGCCATGACATCTAGTTTAACATCTTGTAGATGTCAACAGAAATATTTTGAAGTGTTCTCATTCTCTGCGTGTGGTCTAAGGGATGCCAGGATAAAACAAAGACAGGCACAGAGTGGGGTGAGCCACCCCTCAATGCCTATAGAGATGACAACATATGCCTCTGGAGGGTAGGCCTAAGGTTGATTCTGTCGAGAGTGGTGGATTTGGTCAAAGGCTAGGAGAGGGGAGGTGGTCAGCGTTGCCACTCCTTGGGTTTTTTCACAAGATCTTGGGTTTTTCGATCCGAACTTGGGAAATGGTTTTTTTTGGACATTTTTGAACGATTTGTGCCAGATGACTAAAAGAAAAAAGTCATCAGAAATTTCGGACCGAAAATTGTGAACATTTTCGAACGATTTGAGATTTTTGGACAAGAAATTCAGAAAATTCTGGCCAGATTTGAAAAATTTGCTGAACTTGGGTTTTCTTGGCACTCCAACTTGGGTTTTTTCATTTTTTAGAGTGGCAACGCTGGAGGTGGTTGGTTTCCACATGCCTCTTGGTTTTACCCCAGCGTCCTTCAGACAAAGCCCATGCATGGAACAGAGGACCAGTAACAAAATGCCAATCAATCAAGTCAACACATATTGCGAAATATAACTAGTCTCCAAGAACCAATTACAAATCAGCGGTCGTCTTATTGACAGACTGATGGACTCTCCTCTCCGGCACCCACTTAAATTGGGTTTGCATTTTAATAAAATTCTGACAATCCCAGAGCAACATTGATACAAATATCATTTGTCAATGGCAACCGTGACTTCATCACAAAAATGCTATTCCAGGTTGGAAAAAATGGAATTGCTGACAAGTAAATCTCTTTTACATACGTATAAGCATAAAGTCTTAAACAACATAGAAGCAAAGTTGTCATTACCACGTCTTGCAACACAAGCAGGCATTTACATCCATAGACCACATGATCAGTACGATCCTCTGGTTTGGTTCTGCCTCACTGTATAAGCCATCAGAACCCTCAAGGCACATACAGCAATATCCATGGGTACTCCATGAAAGACCTCCAAATAATGACTAGAGCCACTTTCATATCTCAAATAACACAAGCCTCTTCTGCATGGTGGCCACGCAAGTGGAAGGGGCAAAACCTGCCTTGAGGGCTTCATGAGCAGACTTAGATGAGTCAGTTAATTACATCCTGATGCTGAAATGTTAGCACAAGAGGCTGCATAAAGCTGTTCAGGTAAATGAACTTCATGACGTTCATGTGCTCCATAACCTCTTCCAAATGCAGCAATATCCATTGTATAACTTTTAACAAACGGCTCATAATTTCACCCTCCTCAATAAAGACTCGATGAACTTTATCCCAAAAATGTTATTTAAAAACATGTACTAAAACTCAACCATAAGTATCAAGTAGCCATACTGTCAATTTTGCTAATGTACACCTGCAGGGTTTTGCCTGTTGATTTTTTTAAAGAAATAAACAAATATAGAATTATAGATAATGCAAAAACTTACAGAATAATGCCCAAACTCCAAAGATCGCATCGTTTATCGTATGACCAAGCCTGGTCCACCCACACGTCAACCACCTCTGGAGCCATAAAGTCTGCTGATCCAACCTAACGTCACAACAAAATCAAATCATATGGCCAGCAATAAACATTTAACATATACACCCATTTCTAGAGGACCATAAGAAATTCTTATGTCCAAGACAACAATACCTTTTAAATGAATTTCTCAGATTAATTAAATATTCTGTAAACAGTACAGATGGGCATATCATGTATAAATAACTTTACAAATAGAACGTTACATCAAACTGATAAAAATTGCAAATATCCTAAAAGAAATTATTTGCATATTTACACTGGTCTTCAAATGCCATTCCTAAATGATAGCATTTAATCAAATGGTCAAGTCATTCTGAAAACTACCCACAGCACGGATCCCACAGTGAACCAACGAAGACAAGACTATTTAAGAAAGCACGCTAGTTATGCATACATGTGCGACACGTATGTCACAGCACTTAAGTACAGCACCTTTATTAAAGTACTTTTCAAAAGTAAGTACTTACTGGAGAGAGGAGTTCTGGAGTAGTAACTGGGCTGGTGCACCTGCTGTTGATGTGCACTCCACTACCAAGGTCAAAGTCACAGATTTTCACTGGAATCAACTGCCCAGCCACTGCACACAGCATGTTTTCTGGCTTCAAGTCACGATGGGCAATTCCTGTTAAAAAACGGACCATACATACAATGACACACCTTGTGCTTTCAGTTCCTTGAACTCTAGCGACCTTCATGACCAGTTTCCTCCATTGCTTTCTGATGTCGCTTCCCTTAGTACTTCCCAATTCATTTAGGACTGTTGTTTCCTCAACCTCATCCAATCACCTTTTTCCTTGGCTGCCCTTGTTTTCTCCTTCCCACTCCGCATGCCAGCATTTTATCTTTTTCCAGTCCATTTGAGCGCATAACATGACCAAAGAAACACAACTTTCTTCTTAGCACTGTTTGTTGTAACGACTCATCATTTTTGATACCAACCTCTACGAGTATCCTTTCATTTGTCCTTTTTTCCTTCCAAGATATTCTCTGCATCTTCCTCCAAATACACATCTCACATGCGTTAATCTTTTTTTTCATTTTCTTGGTCATTGTCCATGTCTCACAACCATATAATACTGTCGGTATTATCAAAATCCTTACCAGCCTTTTCTTCGTGTCTATACTCACATGCCTATCCTTCCATATTTTTTCCAATCCATTCATTGAAGCTCCCCCTATTGCCACCCTAAGTTTTATTTCCGTATCACATTTGCCCTCTTTTTCTATTACAGATCCTAAAAACGTAAAGCTTGAAACCACCTCCAATTCCTCTCCGTCTATCACAAAATTGTCTCCCCAGCTGTTGTCATAATCTTTGTCTTCTTTATGTTGAAATAGAGACCAGACTTTTCGCTTTCTCTTTAGCCTTTTTATCAGTTATAACAAATCTGCTGTTTTCCCTGCCAATAATGTAGTATCATCTGCGTATCTCAAGTCATTTAGTACTCTGCCTGCTTTCTTTTCCTTCCTCCATTTCCGCCAGCCTCATACAATGGCAGAATGCAAAATAGTTCGACCTCTGTTAAAAATTAATATAAAATTCGGTCACTTCCTGAACATCAGCAACTAACATGCAGAGCAACTCTCTGCGGCTGCTGGAAGCAACTCTAAATTATAGTCTATGTTGATAATATGGTAACCCAACTAAATAAGAACAAAGCATTAATATCATGTAGCAGACATAATTACATATAAGTGTGCAGATATCTTATGTAAGATATAATTTGATAACCCAAAGTATAGAAACTGTTCTGCCTTACACAAGTACCCATCTCTTTGTTTCAACACAACAACAACACACCTTTCTTGTGGAGGAAGTTAAGGCCCTTCGCAATGTCTCGAATGACGAGACTTGCTTCTTGTTCAGTCAGATGACCTCTGCGTAAGATGCAGTCAAGCAGTGTACCACCCTCCATCTTCTCAAAAATCAGATAAAACCTAAAGCCAAAAAACCGCACAGAACACATCAGTAACTAGTACAAGTTACCCTCATCTAATGCAAATGATGCATTTAACAAATCAATGCACAGAGGAATGGTTGGACATCAATGTCAACTCAACACCACTAATTATATCCAGGGTTTAAAGTGGGTGGGAACGCGTGGGAACGGCATTCCCACTGCTCTCGAAATTCTTTGCTGGAGTTCCCACTGCTCACATGCACGAAACGCTGGAAACCCATGCATTCCAATAAAACTCTTCTTTGGCGTTCCCACTGCTCACACACACACTGCTCATTCAAACCACTTTAAGCACTGCTTATATCCTGGTTATCATATTAAATATAATATAGTATGTGAAACACAGCACATTGTAACTCCGCCACTGGTTGCACTCTGCCAGTGCCAGTCCCTAGCCTGGATAAAGAAGGAGGGCGGCACTAATGGTCTTTGTTACCACACAGGGACATTAACTCAGTGGTGGCCAACCTTTTGTACATAGTGTGCCACAAAAAATTACGCGTATAGTCCGAGAAAATGGATTTTGACCGTCAGCCTCAGTCCGCTTGGAGCTCCTGTGCTGCTTCGGTCTGCAGCTGTCAGGCTAATTGACCTAATGTAACCTGTGGTCACTGCAGCTATGGAGGTGCAGAGGCACCTAAGATTCGCCTAAGCACAAATGTGCCGCAGGTTGGCCACCACTGCGTTAACTGGAACTACTACTACAACACATTGTATCACAATACTTAAAACCTAAGTTCTTCATGCAGAAAATCTGTCTATAGTCATATTTGTGAGATGACGTATATACAAATGTAAGACATTCTACTCTTTCTAGTACAAGTTATAATATTAGAAAAAAGTCAGTAAATGCAAACTTTTACACTACAATTAAGCATTACATTTCCACATTCATTGTAAAAAATGCGTCTTGGTAACACTTGGGAGGGCACACATTTCTTATTTCTTCAAAGGATCCTGTAAAGCTGTCATATGACAGGCTGAAATTTCTGAATTAGTAAAGTTCTCTAGATAATACGTCCAGAGAAATCATCATCAATTACTGCATTGTGCACATCAGCCCAAACAATCCATCAGCATCTATCGCCTGCTTTCTGCGGAAAAAAGGGAGTTTCTAGGTTATTTTTGCTTGCACTACAACTATGAATAATTGAGTCTTCTCTGTGGTGGGCCCAGTGGTCTGGAACAAACTTCCTTTAGAGTTATGCCAGAGTACACCCTGGCCCCTGGGGATCTACTAGTATTTGTCCTCACCAACCTAAAACTGTTCTTTTTTGGCATGCTGGAGTAGTTTCCCTGAAGGGGTGCTATATAAATTCCCAAATAAAAGAATGAATAAAGTTATGAGTCATTGAATTAGAATCTCAACACTTTTCACTTCTCCATGGCGGTTCCATATTTATTCCTACTACATTGGATAGGGCCCCCAGAAATTCGCGATCTTGCGCAGCGTAAATTTTGCGCAAATTTCCAGGTTTAGCGCAACAGCGCAAAAATTGGTAATCCGCGCGATTTTAGCGCAAATCTTGACAAAATCTTGCTAATTTATCTAAATTGGGCTTTGATTGACTTAAAATCACCGCGGCACATGACAGTTCAACATAGCAACGACGACCGATGTGTGATAATCAAAATGGCGGCCACCGAATGGGATAAAATTATACATGAATTTTTAGTTAAAGATCGCTATTTTTGGTAGTAACGCACAAACTTACAGTAAAAAAATTCCAGAACTTCACGACCACACAATAAAATGTGTTAGACAAAGTTTCTCAAAGCGGTCACAGCAGCGTCACTTGCTGTCTTGGCTTATGACAGAACGAACGCATTTAATCTATAGGCGTCAGGCGTGCACACAAAGATGGAAGGCTAGTACTCAGCACGTTGTGTAACTTGGTGATTCATTATAATATAGGCATAATATATAATACTATTTTGAAGTTACATTTGTAATGAGCGTAGATTTCGGTGGGCGTAAATTTTGCAAAATTAAAATTATTTGCGATCGTCTGAATACATTAATCTTATGGTTATAGGAACTTTATAACTGCATTTTTGGCTTGATTGTCTAATTTCTAGAACGCCAAAGCTTCACACTAAATGACAAAAACACTGTTAGATACTTTGGTACACTAATTCAATGAAAAAATAACGAACATTTTGATTTTTTAACTTGCGCAAAAATTCGCGCAAATCGTTTTTGGTGCGCAATTTCTTCAATTTTTTGGCGCAAATTTCTGGGGGCCCTAATTGGACCACTTGCTTGCAGACCAATGATTTGTCGGTCTCAAATACCTAAGAAAAACATCAGTTTGACTAAATGATGGCACACAAAATAGCAAAGTAAGAAACAAACTTACAAGAAGCAGTAATTGTGAACTTTACAAGTGGCACTTACCGGTCTTCTTCCTCAAAGTATTCCACTAACTGAAGAATGTTTTCATGACCATGGCAGTAGTGAAATATTTCAATTTCCTTCAGTACTTTTCTTCGACTATATTGATCTCCTTTCTCAATAACCTACAGAAGAAAGACCTCAATGCTTTAACTATGGCACGGTCAAATTTGAGTTAAATTTAGCTGCCATCACTTAATAAAATCACTAACAGAAACGTGGTACTCAGAACTTCTTTCCTCCAGTTTGATATCAAAGCACAGATTAAATTTCATTATAATTTCATTGAACAAAATTGCTAAAAAATAAAAACATTTATCTCACCTTAACAGCAAACTCTTTGTGAGTGAGGATATTCCTGTAAGTCTGAACCCGTCCAAATGCTCCTTCACCCAATGATTCCCCTGTGCTCTTGTATAAATCTACACATAAAATATTATTAGAAGAGGATAAGTTAATACCAACGCTAAATTTATGAAATACATCACCTGACTTTCAACATTTTCATTTATCTTTTATGATCTACTTTAATATCAATAAAATTTAGCTGTTGCTCTAGAGCTTACTGATGCGGCCTTGGGCTGTATAATTGCTTCTGCGGCCCAGCGGTGACAAAAAAGTTTAGACAGCACTGGACTACTGGTTTAAAATTACAGAACAGCTCATCATAATCTCAAGTATTCTAAACAGAACTATTCAAGTATAGGAATCTACCAACCATTAACTGGCTAAATAGCTGGAAATCAACATGCACGGAACATGGCAGCCAATTGATATGGAACATTTACATACTTTACATGCATGTATGCAAGTATACTTTACATGCATGCATACATGCATATCTGTTTCATACATGTATGTATGTATTCATTGTCAATGAATCTGTTTCAGCTAATATAAGTTCATAAGCTGCCGACAAAGTTTACACAGAAATATCAATTTGCGCTGTAAAACCCCCAACTTTTCACACATTTTAATTTATCTTGAGCACTTCCGGTCATCAAAAGTCAAATTAATTGATATGACAAAATAGCCCTACATGCCCTCTATAGAATGGCATAATTTATTTCTCTTGAAAAATAAATTATGGATACATTACAATAGAAGAAACATGATGATATTTTTACAAAAATAAAAACTTTTTTTATATTTTTATATATTTAAATTTATTTTGAGCACTTCCGGTTGTCAAAAGATAACTCAATGAGCATGGAAATGTAGCCCCACATTCCCTCTATAGAATGGTATAATTTGTGTCTCTTCATATTAAATGATGGATAAGATATATCTTAAAATGGAAAGAATTGCTAAGATGAGGGCAAAATAGGAATCTGAAGAAAAGAATGGTCAAAACATTGATATGGAGTGTGACGTTATATGGTGCAGAGACATGGACAATGAGAAAAGAAGACACCAAGAGGCTGGAAGCTTTTGAGATGTGGGTTTGGAGAAAAATGGAGAAAAAGAGTTGGACAAAGCATGTTACGAATGAGGAAGTGCTGACGATGGTAGAAGAGAAAAGATCTCTGATAGATGCAATAAAGACAAGACAAAAGAATTGGGTAGGACATTTGCTGCGAGGAAACTCACTGCCGAAAGAAATAATTGAAGGAAGATTGGAGGGGAAAAGGTGCAGAGGAAGACCTAGACAAAAACTGCTGGATGGGATGATGGTGAAGGGTAACAGAGAACTTAAGGACATGGCACAACAGCGTGAAAGATGGAAACATTGGACGTTTGGACCTGCCACTTGGCAGAGAACCTAAAGAAGAAGAAGAAGATATAGGCGATGATCTAAGGGGAGTGGTATCCACCCCCCCCCCTGGTACCTCGGGTAGAACTCTTGAACAGAATGAAATATCACAAATTGTACCTCAATATGTGCGCAAATGAACCCTCTACAGCTATCTAAAATGTCAAAATTTTATTCCAAATGAAACAAATATTATTTGGGAAAACCTAGGGGGTGAATACTACCATCCCCCTTGGTAGCCCGAGGATTAAACAAATGCATAATCTAATCAAAAAATAACATGGCTACTGGCTAGCAGTAAACTTTGTAAATTTATTATACAATAGAATTTGAGACAAAGAACACATCAAAAAGTGTGTAAAATGGATAACTTAAGCATATTTCAGCTATATCATTCACCATTACTGGTACATTCCTCAGAATCTGAAAACAATCTCCCAACCATACCACCTTATTACAAAATTTTTTAAGCTTATAGGAATACAATATGACCCTTACCCAAAAATTTCTTGACGCCAGCGTCAGCCGCCTTTCTTTTCTTCTTTCTTCTCTCCATCACGTGATCTACGCTAATCCCCAGATCTGGACTTTTGCTCAAGTAAAGTGACACTGGATGGTTGGCAACCATATCAAATGCCATCTAACAACAATTAATATACATTATAAACCCCAAAATGAATAGTTAAAATGCAGATTACTTATAAAAATACAAATCAACAACTTAATCAATATTAATATTCTCAATAATGTGCTATCCTTCAACCACATAATTTACTTTAAAGTTGCCATATAATATGTATTAAAAATATCTATTATTAACATTTAAGACAAAGTTGGCAAAAACGTTTGTAAAATCAACCCCAATACAGTAAAGAGGGTGGGTAAATGTATAGTTTTGCGTAAATCATTTGCTCATAGAAGCATTATTATTTTTCATCAATCCAGATTTTACTTTGGCAAGAATCATTATCTTCAATATCTCTCCTGTTTGGGCATTCGTTACATCATTTCAGCCTCTATTTAACTTCCCTGCAGCCAGTGCGGTCAATTTCGGCCACATGACAAAAACACATCCATTGTGGCATGTTTGCTACAGGAAATGTTGCAGATTACGAAAATATCCTGAACTGAATTAGTCCAATGATTTTGATGAATTTAAATAGGAAACTTATTAACTTCATTTTTTAAACACCTACATCTAGTCATTTAAATTTGTATAGTCACATTCACATGTTTGTCATTTCTCTGCAATTGTGCTTTCATCATTCAGTTCAAACAAATAAATGATATTATTCAACAAATGTTGTAGAAACTCTCAAACAAATGTGTTTGACAATGTTATCCTGCATAGATGTTAAAATTATTTCTTGAAGCTATGCCGTTGTGTTACTTGTTAGGCCAGCACAGCTGGACACAGTGCGTAGCCTGGACGCAGTCCACACACCGCAACCTTGCAACAATATTCCTCCACGTCTACGACATAATTATTATGGATTGCCTTTGTGAGACAGAGCCAAAGATATGATGCACATTGTGTATAAAAAGTTGCAGGCCTGTAACAGAATTCAAATTAGTTGAACTGAATCGCCGTCTGTCCATGTGTCTGTCTATCTCTCTAAATGCAATCAATCTCTCCCTATCTGTCTGCACGTCTGTCTCCATGGTTTACATCTTTAAGGGAATATGGAATAATCATAATCAGAGCTGACATAGATATCTATGGGCTAGCAATTGTTCGCCATCACAAAAACTGATCAGTAATTGACATAAATTTACACACTCTCCTTGAAGTGTGGAATAAATGGGAAAATGCACATTAAAAATTCTTGTTGTTCATACGCAGGGGTCCTCTGACGATGAAGGCCCGCTGCCATGGCAGACATAGGTCCACTGGCTAATCTGTCCCTGTTTGAAGGTTCACTATATAAAAGCTCAATAATAGCAATAATAATAAAGATCATGATTCAAGGCTACCTGGACGATTTCATGTGGCGAAAGAATTTCTGGAGAACTTTTCACTTGGCATATATCATTTTGCGGTAAATTGAAGAATTTATCAATGCTGATTGCCTCATGGCACTTCAGAACATTTATAGTTCAATTGTACAGAATTTTGTTGTCTTTAATTTTTTAATTCTGAGTATCAAACTTCGTAATTGTTATAGGAGACTTGCAGTTCTAACAGCTCTAATTTATTTCTACAGATTTTTCTGTAATCCCGAAGACTGCATGCCCGTATATACAAAACAATGATTGCCAACGACTGCACTGAAACAGCGCAGCGGCCTTTCACCTGCATCCCACAATGCAAAGCGGTCAGTAAGTAAGTAATTGAAGCAAAGGGTGATATATGACAGTCAAACATGCAGTAAATAGAAACGAGAAAGTAACACGATTTGGAAATGCAATGTTTAATATGATCGAACGATTGTAGACTAAATGTATTGAAATAATGGAAAGAATAGGCTGCACTTCGATTGATTACTTACTTACTGACTGCTTTGCATTGTAGAATGCAGGGTGATAGGTCGCTGCACTCTATTTTAGTACAGTCGTTGGCAACCATATTGTTCTGCATTTGGGCACGCAGTCTTCGGGATTACCGACTTTTCTTGTCGTACATTGTTCATTTTTCAGTACTAAACTTCTTTGTTCCTAGTATTAAACTACACTTCTAGTATTAGTAAAGTTCTGTAGGCTTGTTTTCATATTAAACTAGTGCTTTGTACCAGCGGCGCCCCCAGGATTTTTTTCTTGTACGCAAAGCCAAGGGCGGATATAGAAATTTTCGACAAGGAAAAATTTTCGTCAGGGTCGCCGAAAAAACTGATGACCTTTTTTTCATCAGCCTCGAATTTCCCAAAAACATAGGCCTACCTTTTCCATCTGCATTTCCAAAAAACATACCTTTTCCATCCGCCGGAAAAACTAATGACCTTTTTTTCTCGAATTTCCCAAAAAACATACCTTTTCCATCTGCCGAAAAAACTGATGACCTTTTTTAGCCTTTCAGCGCTGTACGCACTTGCGTAAGTGTGTACGCCTGCGGGCGCCGCTGCTTTGTACAATAACGAAACTCGTTCCATCTTTATATTTACTCCGTGTTTCTGCATCAATGAATCCTTATACAGTCATTGTCAAGAAACGGCCACAATGCAAGTCCAAAAGACACCCTGTCACTTGCGGTCCCAATATTATAGTTATGCCACCGAATTTTCCGTTGCATTAGATATATCCTTTAAAACGTGCAAACAAGGCGTCCTCCAAGCACTGACACTTTCAGACAGAAAGTACTGTGGCCTTTGCAAATAAACTGACAGTGCCCTTCATCATGTCGCAAATAATGCAAATAATAATAACTCATAACAACTTTTAAAAAGTTCAGGGAATATTTCAGACACCAAATTTGATGTGATATAACTATAATGTGCTTTTATGTTTTACGACAATTGGCAACTTACACTGATATCCAAAGGGAAAATTGGGAAAAAACCAGCAGTTTTAAACACAGGTCTAGTCAATTACGCTGTTCTTCCTCTTTCACTTCCCCATAGGTCAGCAGTCAACCGATAATCAAGCGAAATCCAAAATCACCAGCACAACCATATGTTAGACAGCGATCGTCACCACCTACCGAGCTTTAAATCTGTAAGCTTATTGACTTCTACGTTTCAACAAAGAGTTCGAGACTTACCATCGATAGAACTTAACAAGACGTCAAGTTGGAAACGGAAGAGAACAAAGGCAACTCAAGCACCGATACGATGAGCTTTTTGGCTTCGACAGATTATGTGCAGACCTTCGATAATCTTTAATCTCTTTAATCTTCTCTTTCGAAACGCTATCATTCTTCCCTTTAATGCCGACTTTACGCAGCCATTCTAAATAAATCCTTTTTCCAAATTGCAGAGTTGCGAATAAACCTGCTTTCCTTCTGCCAATAGCCTACCACATCCCTCCTTTCTCTCCTGCTCTTATCCCCCGACCACCATTTAACTATCCTCTTTATTTTCTGACAGCACTCCGCCCCGTTGGCTCCCAATTTATAACTTTCTGGAGATCACGTGACATTCGAGAAAGAATCCGGCTTGACCCACATACTGACCTAGAAACATCGTGCTGACGATACTTCGCTTTCTTCTGACTCAACGATTTCGGTGTCAACACCAATGCTATGGAAAGCTATAGTCTATAAAATACAACAGCTAGGAATTTTCCTCAGTCTTGGATTGGAATTGTATGATATACATACATCTATAGGCTATTCCCCTTTTGATAAAATGCAATAGGCTAGCAATGGTCAGAACTAGCCTAATGTAAGGTAGATTCACCGTCTTTGAATGACGATGATGATACTCTGTAATGATACACTTAGGCCTACAGCAGAAACTTTAGCGCAGAGGCTGATAAGGTGCTTTTCAAAGCTGTTCAGGTAAATGAACTTCATGTCCTCCGTAACCTCTTTCCCCTACAACGTGATCCATTATATAACTTTAGAGAAAGGGCTCACAATTTCATCCTCCCCAATAAAGACTCGTTAAACTTTATCCCAAGAATGCTATTCAAAAACATGTACTAACTATTTTGACCATAAGCTTTAAGCAGCCATAGGCTACTGTTAATTTTGCTAATGTAAACCTACAGCGTTCTGTTTGTTGTTTATTGAATTAAACGAATATACATAATAGGCCTACATGATGAATTGATGACGATGATGATCCATTAGCTTTTATATAATCAGAGGGATGACTTGGGATGAGATGAGTTAGGTGGCCTTCCTCATAAAATTGTACAATAACCTAATGTTACGGGTGAGCATTTTGTCTAAGGTCGCTGCGCAATGGGTTGAGGTAAGACTCTTATATTGTGGCCTACGAGGCTACGACCCTTCGCTTACAAGGCATAGAACAGCATAATTATTTCGACCTGAATCTTTTAAAAGGAAGCTAGGAAAATTTGACTATTGTTTATAGTTATGTTCCCGGTTAATTTTCAGTGGTTTTTAACACAGATGAACTTCTGAACCACTTATATTCTCTTGTTGTGCTATGTTAATAAGTTAATGAGAGTCAACATTAATATTAAATACGAGCGTTATTCGAGCTCCATACAGAACAGGCCCCGCCTACGGATCACGCGAGTGGTTTCACTCGAAAGGCTGATATCTAGCTCAGGCAGACGAGACCTCGAGGCCACGTAGGCCCCAGCGTAGCCTTACTACGTGGCTTCTTCTCTTTGTCCTCAACCTTAAGCAATGAACGTCGATTGCATCAGCCAGCGTCAGTATGTCAGCTATTTTTAGAACGGGCAAACGCAATACACAAGGAAAATGAGCTAGTTATTTCTAGAGTTGCGTTATGTTAAGTTGCAGGCCTACGTAGGTTAATTTTCATAGTTCTCGATTTTGTTTGGTAGTCATTTCTTGGCGAATTTTATGTGCTAATGTGCTTGCAAGATTGACGAGACTACAAGAATTGGAGATTTAGCCTAGTTATCAGCCTACTGAATATGCCATGCAAAGTTTCATAAAAGTTATGTAGGCTAAATGGAACAGCGGGAAGCATAAATATGTTGAATAGAGCAGTTGAAGACGTTAAAGTCGGGCTCAGACCAGGAAGAAGCGCAAGTACCAGCAGGACTCCTGGTTTAAAGTCCATACATGATGCACAGCTCATAATTATAAACCTAGTTGTTTCTTTCAGGTTTAGGCCTACAGTATTTCATCAGTATCCTGTCCTGTTGACACTGTCAGACTGCATTCAATAGAGCATAATTTATAGGGCATGTGGTCCAGTTGTTGGAGTGTAGGACATTTCCCCCTGGAGAAAACCTTCCGGACAAACCCCCCCGGACAAACCCCCCCCCCCCGGACAATTCCCCAGATTTAGCCTAGGACATTAACCCCCGGACAATCCCCTCTTTTGCTGCATAGCCTATTTCTGTAGGTATTATTTGCTCAATTGATGGGTGCATTGGAGTTAACATGGGAAGATTTGCCTTTGAAACGCATCAAAAGGGCCATCAAGAACTTTGCAAAGAGACTTAAAAGAAGTTTTGGCACTGGTGGTGGGCCACATTGAACACAAGTTGTGAAGCACCAACAAGTTCATTTCACAACAGTTCTTTGAGATGTGACTTAATAAACTCGTTTTTTGTCACTTTTTGTTGGGTCACGTTTTTGAATCGTCAAAAAACGATGGGTGGCCTCACTAAAAGTGGGTATATAACTTTTGTTCTGTTTGAAATATTTTGATGAAATCTGGCCATCGTGTGTAAATATGAATTGCCTTTAAGACTGTAAAATTTCATTTCGAAATTCTTACTTCTGGCCAGTATGAGAATTGTAAAAAAATAACTGGGGGGGTTGGCCTATGATAAACTTGGAATTGGGGTGTGAAAAACAGAATTTACTATGGGGCACTAAGAAAGACTGGGGGGGTTGAAACCCCCCAACCCCCCCGGCAATTCTCACCCTGCTTCTGGCCAAGATATTAGCAAAAAATCGTAAGGGATTACTTTTTTTCCCACCCTGTATATCCGGAGTTCAGATTGCTTGGTTCAGTTTAATAATTACACATGGGTTATTTTTGGAGGGAAAGATGGCAAATCTGTATACAGCAATATTGCCCCACTTGTAGAAGATGTTAAAGCTCCGACTTCTCAAGCTTATGTAGAAACAATATTTTTGCGGGTAAAGATTGCCAACATGCTACTATAGGCCTATATGAGGCGGTGAGTAGGAAATGAGATTACGAACTCCGCCACTGGTTGTTCTCTGCCAGTGCCAGTCCCAAGCCCGGATAAAGGAGGAGGGCAACACTAATCATCTTCGATATGGCAGTGTCGTTAAACATGTAACAAGAGAGAGAAATGAGGTTACGTGGGGTCAGGGCCGTAATCAAGGGTCAGGGGCGGATACCAGTGGCGGCGTCAGGAGGGGTAGGGGGGCTAAGCCCCCCCCCCCCCAAACAAGGACATCCGGGGTTTTTTACATGCAAAAACTGAATTTTTGGCGGATGGAAGTGGAAAATTGTCATGAGATTTCGACCGGATGACTAAAAGAAGGTCGTCAGAGAAATTTTTGGCGGAGGAAAATGAAAATTTCCTACGCGAGGATTAAGCCCCCTAAAACTTAGTTGACTGGCAGATACAGAAATTTTCAAAGGGGGCCAACATTTTCGGTGATCTTTGTTTGCCGGATTATCTGATGACCTTTTTAAAAGTCGTTGTTTGGTCGAAAATGTCTGGAAAATAGCCTATAGGCCTACCCAGTTTTCCCTGCCAAATAACTGATGACCTTTTTTTAGTCATCAGTCATCTCGGTCGAAGTAATCTAATAATAAATAATACACTATGGCCTCGTTCTCTAGTATCCTACTTTTCCCTCCCTCTGCATTGATTTATTGGGAGGGGGCAAGTCCCATGCACTTTTTAAATGTGGGCCATGGCCGAATTGGCCCCCCTGGATCCGCTTCTGTCAAGTGTATGCTTTGAGACTTAAAGAAATAGAAAATAAAATATTTTAAGTCGAATCGACTCGACTTCGGAAAACGAACGATCGACTCGACTTGCAAGTCGATCGAGTCGACGATTTTTCGATCAACTCGACTTGGCAAGACTCACGATCGAATCGACTTGCAGGTTGATCGAGTCGACGATTTTTCTTTCGATCGACTCGACTTGGCCGAGTTACGATCGACTCGATCGATCGACTGCGGGGTATAAATTATTTATTGTCAGAACAGAACAGATAGCCTACCCCAGAGAGGTGAGGGTAGAGTGGAGTGTGTCGATGTGGTTGCGGGAGGGGCGGGTTGGGCTCGGGATTAGGTGGAGTGTAAGGCAAGGTGGGGCGGGGTGATGCGAATTGCGAAAGCCCTAAAGTTACCGGGTAACGCCGGCTACCGCAACTAATAATTATATAATTAACTAGCTGTACCCTGCCACGCGTTGCTGTGGCTGAAAAGACTCTCCCTCCTACCCTCCCTCCCTACCTTCCTTCCCCTGCCTCCCCATCCCTCTCCTCCCTCCCCTCCCATCCCCTCCCCTCCTCTACCCTTCCCCTGCCTCACACCCTCCCGTTTCCTCCATCACTCCCCTCGCTCCATCCTTCCCCTCCTTTTTCTCCCTCCCCTCCCTCTTTCTCCCGCTCCCTCCCTTCCCTTCCTCACTCACCCCTCTCTTCCTTTCCTTTGTCCCTCCGTCCCTCACCGTCCGTTGTCCGTCCGTAAAACTTTCCGAGATCCTTAATTGATTTTGTAAAAACCGACAGTTACATACATTCGCTATAAACAGACGCGCAGATTGCGTTTTTTTTTACAAAGAAGCATATAAAAACCCGCTCGTTTTGTTGTGTGAAAATTTGAAAGCAATAGGTGAATAAGTTTCCGAGATAGTTGATTTTGTAGAAAGCTATAAATGCGCTATAAAAGGCCGCACGTTATAAAAAGGCCGCATTGTAAGCAACGTGGGATGGAAACTGAAATCGGAATCGCTGGAGTGGAATTAAAAGTTGTGTTTTTTGGTCGTAAAGATTGCGCTTTTTCCCAAAAGGCATTATAAAAACCCGCTTATCTTCGAATGGAACGGTTTGCGAAAATTTTCAAAACAATCGGTCAAGAACTTTCCGAGATCCGAGGTAACAAACAGTAACGTTTTACATTTTTATTTATATAGATTAGGCCTATTATGTGCGTGTGTATTTTTTAGCCACGGGGTGGATAAAAATGTACCACCGGATAAAATGCGATATCTTCACAACCGATTGAACTTTTTCTAAGAAAATTTCTCAATTTGCAGGGGAATAAATTTCCAACAATCCCTGTAAGCTTCATTTTAAACTTTTCATGTTTGCAAAAGTTACAGCTGTTTAAACTTTCAATTTCGTTTTTTAAAATTTCGGGGAAAATGAACGTGACTTGTAGATTTCCATGTCAAATGATATCACTTTTCACTACGACCTCAGAATTCCGTTTTGCAGTTTATTGTAAGGTATGATGGGAGTGTCCACTCGCTGCTTAAACATGAGCTCGAATTCTTTTTGTGAAGCTCAATATGGCCTTGTTGATCGGGTCCTGCGGCAACTGATCCCACATTAGCAGCAAGACTTGATTCAGATGGCCAATTTTCTCCAACTTGGCATGAAAATGTCTTGCAGCGTCCCAGCATAGCTCCCCAGACGTGATAATTAAGATTGTTAAGATCTGGTGAATTAATCTTTGTCAAATAAATTTAGTGCAGTTGATCACAATATGACCTTGCCCTGCGAGCAACCAGGCGCACCGTTCTGCTAGAAAATAAAACCAGATTTTTAAACACACTTGCAGTCTTCAATGAATCTGGATTATCTGGGTAAGAGAGTTCAACGATAAGTTTGATATTTAACCTGCTGAATAGGATGAAGTTAAGTCTTTTCTTGCAGCCGTGACACATGCCAGCTGATCTGATGCTGAAACCATAGGCCCTAGGCCTAATGTGCTTTGCAAACTTGACCCTTTCGATTACCAAGCGAATTTCGTGAAAATCGCGATTTTCCGTCAGACCAAACGACCACTTCCTGTCTCTCTTCCGACATCTGATCTCCGTTACATAATGACGTTTACAGTAATTAGCCTTCCATGTGCTTAGGCTTCACTTTTCACTGAATATTTTACTATGATTACGCGATATTCCATGCAATCTCTGTTCACGCAACGTCCGAGTTCCCATTTTATCATCCGCAGAAACTTTGCCCATATCGTTCAGTAACGGCTTCACTTTTCACTGGGTATTTTACTATGATTACGCGATGTTCCATGCAGTCTCTGTTCACGCAACGTCCGAGTTCCCATTTTATCATCCGCAGAAACTTTGCCCATATCGTTCAGTAACGGCTTCACAAATTGAGACCTTAATATATAGCCTACAATATGACCAAATACTAAAGCCTGCTTCATAAACAGCTTCTTTACAGCTCTTAGTGAGATCGTATTGCATTATCATAATTTTGTGGGTTGTAATTTGCAAAAAATCTTAATGAAATCACATAGGCCCTATGTATTAGATGTATCTCCGGATATTTGAAAAAACGGAATTGAAAGTTTAAACAGCTGTAACTTTTGCAAACATGAAAATTTTCAAGTGAAACTTTCAAGGATTGTTGGAAATTCATTCCCCTGCAAATTGGAAAATTTTCACAGAAAAATGTCGGTCGGTTGCGAAGTTATCGCATTTTATCCAGTGGTACTTTTTTTTAGCCACCATGTATATATGCAATTTTTTATGTGAGTATGTGTATGTGTGCGTGTAAGTGTGTTTAGAAAAAGGCATGGCTGTAGTTGAGCGTATTACGCGCGTACACTCGCCACCCAAAAATTAGTGTTTGGTATAAAATGACCTGCAAATAGGCCCAGGCAACTGTATAGTGTGTACTCATCTCTAATTTTGCCACTGCAGACTTGGATATATCATATAGGCTACCAGTTCAATGTGCAAAACAACACCAGTTAAGTGCAAGTAATGCGGACATCAGGAGATGTACTAGATGTAAAGCACTCAGGTTAGGTTTGTTTTAGCCCGATAATTATGAAGCACAGGCGTGTGCTCTATATAGGATATAGGCAGCCAACCGTCACGTGCGTGCATGCGAATATATGGGGCCGTCTGTAGGCCTACGCCTACAAACTGTAGGCCTGCCGCCTATGCATCGTATATAAATAAGCTGCAGCCTATAGATTTCTTCGCCCGAGATAGAAAAGATCCTTCAGGTTCTAAGAGTTTAATTAAAACTGAGCATCTTCAACGGCCTATATAGTGCTCGAAGGTACCTCTAAGGCTCTAAATCAGCGGTTCTCAAACTTTTTTGTTTTGTAATGTAACGCCCGCCGCTCTCGTCATCCCCGGAGTCGCCACTTCCGGATCATCGAACGAAGAGACCGCATGCTGCTGTGGATGATAGTTCTTAGAGATAGAGGGAGGACAGGAGGAGGTGACTTCCGGGTTCGAATCCCAGCGATGGAAAGGCGGCCAGTTTTCTCGGCTGCCGAACTCCCTATATGAAATTGGAGCCTTACTAGACAACCTTTCACTTCTTCGCAGTATACTAGGGGGTGCAACATCTTTATACCCAGCACCCAAACCTTCCAGGCCGATAGTCGAATGGTAAGGCACGTCCGCAATGATAGAAGCGGTGGACCTAGGTCCAGAGTTCAAATCCACAGCAGATCTTGGTACCGGCGATGTCTCTAGTCTTTCTAAGCGTGACACAACCTCCGTCAGCGCTTCCCTAACGTTAGACTGTACAGCAGAGATTTCCTCTCTGACATTTAACTGCACTGAGGTAATAGCATCTCTAGTTTCCCTAGCCTGTGACTGCATAGACGACTGCATAGAAGTCTTCGCTTCATGTGTAGACCCAGCATGCGTCTGTATCACTTCATGTGTAGTCTTAGCATTAGTCTGAATTGCCTCTAGAACAATTTCCATCGAGGAAGGCGGCCTCGAAGGTTGGACAGGCGTAACAGCCCTGGAATCCTCCATAGCGCAATATCAGTTAGGCCTACTTGTGTGAGAAACCATAGTTTCCCCATTTATAGAGCGCCACTTTAGTAGCAATTCTGTCTAACTGTGTGTGTATAATTATGGATGAATGTGTATGTATGTATGTGGTGATGGATGGAAGAATTGCAGTCTGATAATGTAGACCACGCTGATGCAGCAAGAACTTAGGCCCGCTGACGCAAGTGTCTTCTGCACGACGATGGATGAGGCACGCAGGAGGACAGAGACAGATGAATAGGAGGAAAGAGAAAGTCAAAGAGAGAGAGAGAGGCGAAGATGCTACTTTCTGCTGATGTCAGCATCAGAGTTGCATAAAAAGGCCTGACGCTGACGACAGTGCGCGATACCATGGAAGAATACGTGAGGAACGGCCCGTGTCTCTGGGATCGAACTAGATCGAGACTGCGTTAATATTATTGGGATTTTGGAAGCGATATGAAGGCACGATTCTACGAGAAAGATAGGACGCAACTTTCGTGGAACCGAATAGTTTCGATACGTGTCAAGTAATTCGAGAGGAACTGGAAAAGACGTTGCAACTGGAATCGGAAGACAAGGAGAAGGATTCTGCGATTCTGAGAACGACAGAAACACTGGAAGTCGGAGGTCGACGTGAAGCAGAGAATTGGACGAGGAATTGGGTACGTGATATGCATCGGCAATCGGTATCAATATTATTGTTGTGAAGAGACGGGAAAAACCCCGCATATTAAATTGCCCGACTTCAACAGCCGCTGTAGCTAAGTTAAGCGAGTGACTGGAATGACTGGTTGAGTGAGAGTTATTTTTAGTTACGGAAATTCTTGTTGCGCTATATTTGATTCTGTGTTTATTATCGTATAACTCGTGTTTAAGAAACATAGCGAAAGCTATTGAAACGTCATGTCTAAGGTTTCTGTATCTAACGACGAACGAGACGGAGGGAGAGAAGGGGACGATTTGGGACGGACGGAAGACGACGCACAGCGAACCTTGGGATTAGATTCGACGTTAGCGGCGATGTTGCCACAAATTAGTCAGACTCTGTTGACTATGGACAGCCGGGTTCGAGGCATGGACGACCGAGTTCGAGGAATAGACGAAAGACAACACGGAATGGATAGCCGAGTTGGAGGAATGGACGAAAGACAACATGGGATGGATGAGAGACAATGGGATCTGACGGCGAGGATAATAGACGTCTCTGAGCAGATGGAGGTGGTTTTTGCTGAACAGGATGACGTGCGGGAACAGTGTACGGCATTGACGAGAGAGTTAGACGGGAAACGAACTGACCCCCCTGTTCCACCCTGTAGTGTCCTTTGCTGACGAGAGACTGTCCTTCAGCGAGAGCGTGGAAATCCGGCAGGAGCGAGGGTGGTAGGCTCACGAGATGAGGCACCCGATGACGAATGAAATGGAGGTCCAGACGAACCCTGGTCGAGAAGGAAATACGATCGAAGGACTATGTCCTTCCGCGCCCCCCACTTGCGCGGCATCTCGTCAAAGAGAAGAAGAGGAAGAGGGAGCCAGGGCAGGTGCTGTCCAGGATAGTCGGCGGAGCGCTAGGCTGAAGGATAAGCCTAGGCCGGACTATTTCCAACTGGATAGACTTGGATTCCCCTCCCAGGCCGGTTATTCCCTTATGGACCGAGACATGTCTAGAGAAGGGAGTAGGGAGAGAAATGTAGAGGGGGTTCCGACCGTAGGACTGGGGGTGGTACCCAAACAACGGGAATTAGCACATCCGTTGGCCATCTCTGGGACTACACCGACGTTCGCAGGGGGCCAGCCCCTCTTAAGCGTGCATGAACGGGCGGGCGACTGGGGACTGACTGAGAGGGGAAGAATGGGGCTCCCTGCTAGTAGTGCCAGACCCGATGCTCACACGCCAAGGGGGGGGTAGAACGTCACACTTGTATCTCTATCACTAGCAGTGAACGAAGTCAGTAGATTCAGTAATATTTCTTATTATTATCAATCAATTAAATCTTCAATCAACATCAGTTACATTCAATGCAATCAATAGAATACAACTTATGCAATCAGCAAATAGACCGGAGTATCATTTATTAATATTCCCCGCTTTGTCTCTAAAACCACAGGCCAATTTAGTAATTAGCCCAAATTATCTATCACCGATCGCGTTTAATCTAAACGTGCCTCAATTTCCGTCGCGAGGGATAAGGCTGAGATAGGATGCAAAGAATCCGGAGTCGTAGGGAGTTCCGGGAAACGCGTTGATGATCTTGCGCCAGAAGTGAACCGTTGGGGTCCGACGCACGTAGACCGATGACGATAGACACCGAACGAGAATAACTCGTCGAAATATATTCGACGATCAATTGACGCCACTTATGCCACAAACTTTCAAATATCGGACGAAACGCAACAGAATTTGAAGGCGATAAGAGTAATTCGCTCCTGCGAAACGTAGAATGAAGGGCTGAAGCGACGAATCACCGACAGAACGACCAGCAGTGACGATTCGATGATCGGACGAAGAAAAGCCTGGCCGTACTCCCCCAGAAAGAGCAGATGCAGAACAGATATTCAACGCCGCCGATACAATTTCCGTATCGAAATATTTATATTGACTCCTTGTCGATAATGAATCACCAAGCAGAATTCGTATGCTTTCGCAACGCACAATAACTCCGGCGTCGAACTCAAACAACTCGTCACTCAAGCGCGTCTGCACTCCTCGATGTCCGGGCGTGATCTGCCTCGTCGACAGTGCTCGCTCCTCATATTAAGTCTTCTACCGCCGACGCGGGTGACGTCAGTGCCCAGCTGCCTCCCAGCTACGTCACACGCGCGATAATGGCCGACAAACCCGCGTCACGTACACCTGCACGTGCGTCATCGTATCTATCTCTGCCGTATTGTTACGGAAGCGGGTCTGATCTTTATGGCCCTATCCGAACCAGGATGGCCCACCCTAAAGCCTTGACATTGCCCACAGGATCCGGCTCGCACGGTCTGTCCGAGACTTTAATTGAAGAAAGAAAAGACAACTTCACTTTACTTTCCAATTGTAATCGATGATCTTCGACAAAGTTCAACAAAAATGAGGAGTTCCTTCTCCGGTGTAAAAATCGTATCTGTGTATACAACCTGTCAAACAGATAGCGCGTCCAGACAGCAAACTGTTCAGAGTCACCAGGCCTGACGTCCAGGGGGGTACGATGATGAGGACGACGACGACGAAGAGGCTGGCTGCGGAGCCGCTAGCAGAGCGGCTGCCCGACGACGTTGAAGACGCTGTTGACGTTCGCAGCAACGAACCACGGGCGGTGGTGCCCGACAAGGAGACGAGGGGGGGTACGCTGACGAGGATGACGACGACGGAGCCACTGACTGCGGCTACCCGTTGAAGAAGAACGTTTCCCTCTGCCGTTCTCCTGCGTACGTCCTTCACTGCTTCCGCGCTCACGTCAGAGTTAGAACCGGACTGGAGACACCGACGGCGCTGCTGAATACACTGACGCCCCACGAAGACACCAACGGCAACGGGGAACCTCTTCCTGACTCGATGCGGCTGACTTCGGACCGACTGCACAACTCCGGCGTCGAACTGCAGACCCTGCGTCGTTCTCCGAGTCCCTTCTCCGACTGTCTTGACTGAGCCTCCGACGACGTTGACGACGACTGTCCGCTTCCGAGCTGTACGCTGACTTCCTCCGAGCTGTAAGGCTTGCTTCTTCTCCTCCACTGTGTCTGTACACCTTCTTTTATAGGCTCACAGCAAGGCGGGTTGCATGAATAAGTAAGTGTGGCAGACCGAGGTGTGGCAAGCCAGGAATGAATAAGTAAGTGTGGCAAGCCGAAGTGTGGCAAGCCGAAATGAATAGATAAGTGTGGCAGGCCGAGGTGTGGCAAGCCAGGAATGAATAAGTAAGTGTGGCAGGCCGAGATGTGGCAAGCCAGGAATGAATAAGTAAGTGTGGCAAGCCGAAGTGTGGCAAGCCGAAATGAATAGATAAGTGTGGCAGGCCGAGGTGTGGCAAGCCAGGAATGAATAAGTAAGTGTGGCAAGCCAAGGTGTGGCAAGCCAGGAATGAATAAGTAAGTGTGGCAAGCCGAAGTGTGGCAAGCCGAAATGAATAGATAAGTGTGGCAGACCAAGTGAGGCAGGCCGAATGAGTAAACAAGAGCGCGGCAAATGTGGCAGCGTGGCAACGCGTGGCAAAGCGTTGCAGACAAGCGTGGCAAGGCGTGGCAGCGCGTTGCAAGCAAACGTGGCAAACGTGGCAAGCGTGGCAAGGTGTGGCAAAGCGTTGCAGGCAAACGTGACAAACGAGGCAGCGCGTGGCAAAGCGCAAATCAAAAAAAAATAATCACCATGGCAAAATCGCCACAGTATCTCTTTCTGTATCTTCCTTAATCTGTCTCTATCTCAAAAACGCCACCTGACGTCTGAGAAGACCACACACGAATCGAACCGATCTGTGTTTGAAGATCGGCCGCGTCTCACACAATTACAGCCTGTCCTTTTCCGTCGGTCTTGCTATCCTTCTCCTGTCCATCTCCATACATTTGCCTGTGCGCTCAACTATATCTGTCCGTGACATTCAGTCGACCTCCCCTCCTCTCTTTGGCTACCGCTCCTTGCAATGCGCCGATTAAACCGTGCGAACATACGGCAGTTTCCATACGTGCAAGAAATCGGACTGTATTTGACGACTAGCCGCCGACAGCGCGTCTTCTTCTCTGTCCGTCTTTATATCCTTCTCGGTATCTCCGCCTGCACGCGCGACTGCATCAGTCATAGCAGTCGCTTGTCCGACTCGCTATCGTTCCTTCTCTGTGCGTCTCAGTACGTCTAAATGAGCCTGTCGTCTCTCTGCCTGTATCAGCGACTTCTATTTCCATATCTCCGTTTGTATCAGTGATCGTATCGGTCATGGCAGTCGCTTGTCCGGCTCAAAATGCGCCTCCTTCACTCCATCTATCAAACGCGCTTAAACTGAAAGCGTGCGAATAATTCCCGACAGACCGGCGCTCTTTGAAGACGACGACCGAAGCGTGGGAAAGATTGCCGATATCGATCGCTGCGTCGGCCACCCGACAATCGCGACAGCGACCTACCGCGTCGCGGCGGCAATGCGTAACGGGCCGCTAGCGATTAAAACGCGGCGGAAGTAAAAATGCAAATGGCCGCCCTCAAATATAAACAATATATCAGTCACCCGAAGCGCAAATGGCGGCGACAGGAAATCGTAGCGTCCAGATATACGGACGCCACAGTAACCCCAAGTAAAAAATCGGATGATGGCGTACCCCTATAGCAAAGTCAGATCAGAAGCAAAATGCCATTGCGAACCCCCTTGCAATGAGAACTAAAAGTCCTTTTAATCATTGGTGGCATCGTGTATTAGAGTCAATAGCCTATTTAGGCCTACTATCGCCTATAGTTTTAATCATGTAATCATATCAACCATGGACCCTGTGCAACGGAAAGAATGAGTGGAAGAAGGGGGCCGAGGAAAGGTCTTGGGCCTAATTTCAGTTATGACAAGGTCGAGGGTGTGATTCTTGATGTGGGTCAGGAAGTTGACATGTTGGACGAGATTGACTGAGGTTCAAAAAGTCGGCTGCAAAAGAGTCAGATGGATTGTCAACATGGACGCTGAAATCGCCAGTGAGTAAGAATTCGTTGGTAGTGGCAGCAAGTGAGAGGAGACCACCAAATTCAGCAAGAAGTCTGAGGGCTTATTAGAGGAGTACTTAGACGAGGTAGGACTCCGTATAGGAGGACGGTAAATGTTGGAAATTATGAGTAGGTCTGAGCAAAGTAGAAATGTCTGAGTAAAGTAAAAGTCTTGTGGACGACCCAACGACCTTGAGTGATTAAATGAAGATTATTAAATTTCATTTGAAATTTTTTGTGGATCTCTCAGACACTGAGCTCAACAGGCTGCAACACATTCAAAATCTGCACGTCCCAATAAAAACTAGTTCCTCAGTCCTACTCCATCAATTGCACTGGCTTCCTGTTCAGTACAGGATCAAATTCAAATTAGCTTGTCTGACCTACAAATCCCTCGGCACCAACACACCTTCCTACCAGTGTTTAATCTAGTCCCCCTCCTCTGGGGGGGAATTGAGGTTTCTGGGGGGGGGAGACAATTGAACGTCCGAACGACGCTTATTATGCGCGTCGCACCGAGACTGGGAGGGGGAGAGGTACGGGGAGGGGATGCTCCCCTCCCCATTAGAATTTTTTTAATTTCCACATTGCAATGGCAGAATTTTAAGGGGTCATCTTATCAAAATAGCTGTACTTTTTCAGTGACCCATTAGAAAATTTGTGAATTTCCACATTGCAATGGCAGCATTTTAAGGTGTCATCTTAACAAAATAGCTGTACTTTTTCAGTGACCCATTAGAAGTTTTTTGAATTTCCACATTGCAATGGCAGCATTTTAAGGTGTCGTCTTGACGAAATAGCTGTACTTTTTCAGTGGCCCATTAGAAACTTTTTGAATTTCCACATTGCAATGGCAGCATTTTAAGGGGTCATCTTAACAAAATAGCTGTACTTTTTCAGTGCCCCATTAGAAAATTTTTGAATTTCCACATTGCAATGGCAGCATTTTCAGGTGTCGCCTTAACAAAATAGCTGTACTTTTTCAGTGGCCCATTAGAAACTTTTTGAATTTCCACATTGCAATGGCAGCATTTTAAGGGGTCATCTTAACAAAATATCTTTACTTTTTCAGTGGCCCATTAAAAACTTTTTGAATTTCCACATTGCAATGGCAGCATTTTAAGGTGTCGTCTTAACATGATAGTCTCATATATTATTGTAGAAAATAATGTCATTATAATCATATAATAATAAATAATATCACGGTATATTCATGTAAAACAATGATGAAAACAGTAACTAAAAACCAATATCATTTCGTCAAATTTTTCTGGGGGGGAAATGTCAATCCTGGGGGGGAACTTTCCCCCACAGAGACGTCTAGATTAAACACTGCCTTCCTACCTTCAGTCACTACTAACTCCTTACATTCCTCCTCGTTGCTTGCGTTCATCAGGTACAAATCTTTTAGCTGAATCTCGATGCAAAAACAATTATGGGCTCGCGTGCATTCCATACCTCAGCACCCAGGGAATGGAATCGGCTTCCGCTCTCTCTTCGTAGCTCAATTTCACTTCCTTCCTTCAAAAAGTGGCTCAAAACTCACTACTTCTCCTTGGCCTTCAAGGACATGGATCTCTGACTGCATCTTCCTCTGGCGACTGACTATCCGAGCCTCAGATTCACATTTCGGTGTGACCTTGCGCGCATTACAAATTCATTTTAAATAATAATAATAACAAAGGGGTATAAAATAGCTTATATGAAGTCTGGGGTTTTTTCGGAAGGAAATCTGAGTTTATTTCTGAAACCTCAGTGGCAACACTGTGCAGCCTGCTTCTTTGTTTGATCATGCAATTCTACAGTTGGGAGAAACTCAACTTCTTATCTCTGAATAGCAGAAATCTGCATATTATGCTGTGGAGAAAGTGGACTTTCATCAAACCTCAGAGACTGAGACCTGCATGACCTGCCTCAGCTCACTTTGAGCTCCTGTGCTGTGTCTGTCACTGCATCTATGGAGCTACAGAGGCACCTAAGAATCGCATAAGAGATAAAATTTAAACTAAAGACTAAAGACTAAACTTTAGACTAAAGATTAAAGACTAAATTAATGTTCTAATGATCCATTTCATTGCCTGGCCCAATTCCATTCCTCCGAGCAACCCATCGAGATGGCTGGGGTGCCACAAGACACAAGTGCTGCTGCCTGCAGGTTAGTCATCAGGCCTACCAGTCAATTAATTCGTTCAAGGAAGCTCCCACACAGCACAAACATAGCATGCAATTTCTTAATAGGATGTCGTAATCTAAGACAATCTGCTTTAGCTCGTCACGCACTAGGCCTTGTTATGCAATATTAGTAATGATTCTCAATTCTAAGCAACATTGATAGTACGGTAATTATTTACTTAAAACTAATAGCATAATTTCACTATGAATCAAGAATTTTGACTATTTTGTAGAAAATTCTTTAAAATATGAACTTTTGATGAACACCTATAAACATCAACATGCCAGTTCACTCAATATTAGCACTGAGAATAGACACAAAAAGTATATCATCATGCCACGAAAATTGTTCGTTGTTTATTATATTCCTACAAAGATCGCAATGTACATAGACTCTATTTCTTGCTATCTTGTAAACTGCATGCTTAACTTTTAATTCTAAATTGTATCCAGCTTGCACAAATTTGTTTGGCGATACATCATATGACAAAATATAGTTCTGCTCATCTAGGACATCAAAAATAAATTGAAGAAAATAATAACAGCAAAAACGAAAAGTTTTACACAACTGTGGTCCTGGAAAAGTAAGTGCTGCTTTCAAAATCATGATATACATGGAATGAAAAGTCAACATTTTGTACTTATGTAGTTACTCCCTCGTTTGAGTATTTACATTGCATTAGTGTACTTGACAGTGAGTTATAGTTTCTTACGTCATGAAGCATAGAAAAAATTATAACTGTGATTAGCAACTTCTATTGCACTGGTCTAATGCACACAGCATGTCGGCAACAACCGACGAAAAACCAAAACCATAATCCGATGAAGTCAGCGAGTTCCAAAAAGTATGTCCAGCAACTGAAAAGCTTTCTGACCAATAACAGTTCCTGATTTAGGTATGACCAGAATAGTCAGATATAATGACAAGTTTGAGAAATAAGAGAGATCTTATGGTATGTGGCTGGCCAGAGTTCAAAGTTTTATAAATATATGAGCCCCATTGGGAAACAAATTCTTTGCTGAACGGTAAACTAATGCAAATATTAAAGCATAGGGGTTAGACGTTCATATTTCGATAAATGTATGGTTCTAGCCAACGCATTTTGAATTCTCTGCAGCTTCAGGATGTTTGAATTATTGATACCATTAAAAATTAACAAGATTCTGAATGATTGCAGCACTGTCAAAACAAGTGATCATCTTTTCAACAGTTCTGCCATAGCTAAAACATTGTAATTTTAAAACACAGTTCTTTTTCACTCCAATCTGCAGAAGTTTAGACACACCACTTCATGATTTTTATCCCAGAACCTGAAAGAAAAGAAAGCAACAACATTTTCTGTAGACACTGCTGCCTAGTGAATGAAACAACGGTACACCACACTTGTATACAAGATAGTAAACTTCGAGAACGAGACTGAGAAAAATAGGTTCTGACACTGAGACACGTGGTCTGAGATAGTTCAAGATTGAGACTTTCGGCATTTGTTCCACAGTGCTAATTAAAGAATAAACTATAAAAAAAGTTTTGACCCAAAATCCCGAAACAAACAATATACAAAAATTAAATATTTCAGGCACCCTAAACGATTCTAAGATTTAAACTAGCAATATATAAAAAATTTACGACATAACTCAAGTTGAGAAACTACAGTAGATGTTAACTGTTCCAAGCGTGTCGCTTGGGATAAATTTACAAATGGTACGCCATTTCTTTTATCTCTCCGTAACCTAAAATTGCGTGAACGCAAATTTTACTATTTCAGGTTCTTTATTAGACATTTTATGATTTCTGCACCGATAGAAAATTGAAATAAACTAGAAATATCTGTTAAAGAGAAAGACCAATTTTTTATAACTTTTGGTGTGTTTAGCACCAGTTTACTATCACTATAAGCAGTTAGTGTTGTGAGGAGGAAAAAATTGTCCGGAAAGTTTCATATTTTTCCGGAAACTTTCCGACGTATTTTTTCACCCAATAAAATATGTGACCCATCTGCGCAAAACCAGTCGTAAGTCGAATTTTTGACTTTTTAAGTTTAATGTACTGTTTTAAAGAGGAACAAATTCTCTTTAAAATGATACCAATTGTATCGCTCTATCTTGATCCAAACTGAATTTATGGATGAAAAACTACTTGGATTATGGATACTATTTAGGGACAAAAATGCATCTAAGTTGGCCTAATAATATAAATTGAAAATCATAACTTGCAGGAAATCATTCAAATAATACTCTTCAATGTTATCTTAACTAAAACTTTTTGGTTATTTGCCAAAAAAATTATTTCAAAAATAATTTTCTGCAATAATCTAACAATTGGAAAATATTGACCTTGCTCTAGTTTTTGCTTGTTTTCTTGAAACGGAAATTTTCGACTTACGACTGGTTTTGCGCAGATGGGTCACATATTATTAAATACATACTCAATTCTAAGGAGTCCGAATTTTCTTTCAATATAATGTTATTAAATACATCAATACTATATAAGCAGTCTTAGGTGGTTATAACTGATAGTTTATTCAATAGATGGTACTGCTAGTGCTAGTGATAATTGTTCAGATTGTTCACACGGCCCAAAAATACATTTAGGAATTAAATGCAAATAAACTTCGCTGTAAATTTAGAGAAAATATTTTTTATCATTCAGTCACCTTCATATTTGTGAGTTATGAAAATATGACAGAAACAGCAATTGATGCAGTATTGTTTCATGTTTATATCAGTTTTTTACACATTTCCTGCAACAGAGATGACTGCAGACATGCAAGCAACTAGTTTTCTATAGGCTACTCTAGTCTGAAATGCTAATGAACAGTGTTTATTGCTCATATTAATTATTTTTAAGTTCAACATTGTTTGCATCGACAGAAGTACTGTAAATAAAAGGAGTTTAAACTATAAGAAAAATTTCTGAGAGTGAAATTTTTATATTTTATGAGTTAGATGTATTTTTCTGGCTCTTCGGAAAGTTTCCGGCAAAATACTTCTCCGGAAAAGCTACATCACTACTAGTATTATATCACAAGAACTAAAGACAATTTGCATGAGAACAACGGAGACAGTTTCTACATGAGAACAAGAGTCGCTTCAAAACAGTTTCCAAAAATTGAAGACAGTGACCTCCAGACCGAGATAATAGGTTCCAAGATTGAGACATTAAAGAGCTTGTTACGAGACATCTCGAGACCGAGACAGTTTCAAGACCAAACAACTCTGGAAACAATTGAATAGTAATAATATTATTATTTATCAACAATAATGATAACAACAATGATACAATGATATTCACACAGAATTAGCATGGTCGAGACCAAAAAAGGAACATCGTCGAGTTAAAAAATTAATAATGCTATTACATAAGTTTAAACTGATAGATCATTGACTCGAGACTTAATGTGTCCAGATCAAAAGACAGATGATGTTTAATTCTGTTTTAATAATGTCTCAATTTTAGTTTTAGTTTAGATTGTTAGTCTTAATATTTAGTTTTATTTTTACTTTTAATTGTTGCTGAATATTAGTTTTAGTTTTTATGGACCAAGTTTAGTAGTTTTAGTAATGCAAATTTAGTTTTAGTAAGCTGGGGATTCACTTGTTAGAAATTAATGCCATTTAATTTTTTTTGAAAAACCTAAATTAATATAAAGCAAAACAAGTATGTGTTGAACAAAATAAATAATGATTATGTGAAATGTCATTTGCTTTAATCTGTGCAATTAATACCTCGGCATATAGTTAATTATTGTTTGTGAGTAAATATAATTATGATAGAGTTATTTAGGCCTTATAGTTGCTCACAACAGGACAGTTAGTTAAAATTAGCCTACGTATCAACCCAGGTCATATTTTAATGCTTTTTCAGCTCATTTACTAAAAGCTACTAATTAAAGTCTGTTGTAAAACTACTACATATGGAAATAGTGCATGCATTACATTTATAGCTGACCAAGAAAAATATTGAAGATCATCTTGTCAACACACTTGGTAGTAGCCTGTTGTTTTACTTTCTAACACCCTTTAAAGTTCCTAAAAAATTCAGCGTACTCCAGCTTGTACGCTGGTGACAAGTGGACTTTCATGTTTGTGGTATTTTTCTCTTTAAGAAATTTTTCGCAGGGTTTGGTTGACCCAGCACCCTCAGGGCCACCAGTCACTTGAAACTCAGCACCGAACATTGCGGCATAAAGCTGAAATAGACCCGTTATATTATAGGTTAGTTAAAGTAATCCCCAAAAGGACTTCCTTTACGCATTCAGTCGACCACTGCTATGCGTCACGAGGACTTGTCGCAATTAAATACAACAGCTTTGTTAAAATTGAAAAAATTTATTTGCGGGAGTAGATAAACAATGCAGGAACACCTCCTTACCGGTCTGGCAGCCTCGTTCCTCCGTGTGTCTTAAAAGTTTGGCACACCATTTGCATAATACGAATAAACAGGGCAATTAAGGTAAAATTAGGAACATATTATTTCGTTTGCCTTTGACCAGATATCGTTTTAGTTTTCATTTGATCAATTTTCGTTTAGTTATAGTTTTGATTGCTGCAAATTTCGTTTTAGTTTTCGTTGTCAGCGCATTTTAGTTTTAATTTCAGTTTTCGTTAACGAAAATGTTTTATTCTCGTTAATTGCCTTTCTTCGCTTTCATTTTCGTCAACGAAAACAACACTAATGCTGTTTGCATTACTGTCCCAGCTGAATTGAACATCTCACTTTTAACAGCATTGTCTGATTAAAAACTTTGACCACAAGGATTCGAGTTAACTTGTCCGTCATTTGGTGGGCAAAGACATGGCGAATGAGATATTGGCATAGCCTGCGTGCTGGCGAAATCTTGCTGCCATGTCTCTGTTCAAGGCCGTAGCCAGGATTTGATTTCGGGGGTGTTTCTTTCCTGCCCAAAAAACTGATGACTTTTTTAGTCATCCAGTCGAAATCTTCAGAAAATGTCAAAAAGTTTCCTTCTGAAAAACTGATGAGCTTTTTTTTAGTCATCCGGCCGAAATCGTCAGAAAATGTCACCAATTAATTGAATTTTTTACATTTTCCATTTCGGTTTAACTGGGGGTTGTTTTCGTGGTTTTATTTAATTGTTTTTACATCATGTGCTCGTGAATGCATTCAATTATATTTTCCATTTTGGGGGTGTTCAAACACCCAAAACACCCCCTAGCTACAGCCTTGTCTCTGTTACTACTACGGTATTTGCTGTGATACAGTAACAAGCGACGCACATTCTTATTGCTTACCCTGCACTATAGTGAACATGTGCACTGTCCACATGTGGACAGCGGGGGCATGGTGGTGTAGTGGGTATGTTTGTTGCCTTGCAGTCGGAAGTTCGAATCCACCTCAAGCTGCCATGTAGGGGGGTTAATCGTGCAAATATTTTATTTTTACATGGGAAAAAAAATGGATGGCCTTTTTTAGGGGGGGCTTAGCCCCCTAGCACTGCTACTGCTCCATTCAAATACCCAAATTCAGTCACGTGTCAAATTGCATGATGAATGTTCTGTACTGGCTCTCTATCCACCAGCGTACTGAATTATTAGGGTCGCCTCCTTGGTATGGGGTTGCCAATTAGGTCTCGCTCAAACTTACAACTTGACCTTCGTTGGCAGAGCTGCCGAAAGAGGGAGCGGGGGGATGGGCAAATACACAGGGTTCAGCGACTTTTATGGGCCGGGCTAGGTAGTTATATACATATATATATTAGGGCTGTTGATTAATCGCTATTAACGTGTCCGATTAACACGTTTAAAAAATTTGCGATTAAAAATTTTAACGCATTAATCGCATACATTAATTAAATCTGATTAAAATGGAATCAATGGCAGAAAAAATCGTTTTAAACGAAAAGCTCATACTTAGAACTTTCTAGAGATACATTCTTTGCATCATATTTCAAGAAAGAATTTGAGTGTCATCGCAGCAATTCGTCGCTCAATTATCGCTTGCATGCGAACCACAACATGCATTTAACACATCATCAACTAAAGTTGTTTGACTACCCCCGTCAAACTACATTGGTTGAACTCCAGGAAACGCCAGGACCAGTGGATCCAGGTTTTAAATAATAGGGAGAAAAATTTAAATATATGCATAGTTTTATTCATTTAGGACTAGGTCAACAAAAAGGAAAATTGGCCTATAAATTATATTAGGCCTATAACCTCTGTAAGAAACAGCTAGGCCTACCTTATAACGTTACAGTGTTGTGGGTTTGTTTTCACTAGTAGCCTACAGATTTTAAATATATGGTTTAATATTTGCAAATTTTTACGCGCAATTTAGGCCAAATTGTTTTATAGCAAGTATGTTGTTTACAAATCCGTTTTACACAGATATGACGTGCTGAAAGGAATCACAAATGCTAAAGCTCGACCAGAAATTGATCCTTAGGCCAATTCAGCTCTCAATAAATTTGAACTCTATAGCGTAGACGCTGAAATTTCTGGCTTTGGTTCTTTCAACCATTTTTAGGACCTACAGTATTTGTTTCAAAATTATTGTAATAGGCCTAAACACAAATATGTTGCATGTACTATATAGTAACCTATGTGAGTCTATGGGCCTATGTTGTGAACAGTGGTGGCCCCAGGATTACATAAAAAATTTCTGATGACCTTTTTTAAAGTCATTTGGTCGAAATCTTGGAAAATGGTCCTTTTTCATCCGACAAACTTTCTGACATATGTTTGCGTTCAAGTTTTTAGGGCGGGCTAATCGTGTAAATATTTCATTTTTACATGGGAAAAAATTAAAGGACTTTTTTGAGGGGGCTTAATCCCCTAGCCCCCACTCTCGCCACCACTGGTTGTGAAAGAAATAAATGACGGTGCTGCTATATGTTGCAACGTTAAAAATCATTGCTAATAAAAAAAGATGAACACAAAGTCCATAAACTCAAAGAAAATTTATATTTCTGGAATTTTTTGTGTACCCCTTACCGGCATCTGGCGTACCCCGGGGATACGCGTACCACAGTTTAAGAACCCTGCTTTAGGGTCTTTAGAAAAATATTAAGATTAACATAGGGTACTTGAAGAAAATGTATTGTGATTAATTTGCTGTTAATTGTGATTACAAAAATTAACTGCGATTAATTTCGATTAAATTTTTTAATCGAACAACAGCCCTAATATATATATATATATAATATATATATATACATATACACACAAAGCATGTGATTTCTGAATATAATATTACAAAGAATTAACTGCAATCAGCTTAAACTAAAAATTAACAACTCGATAAATAATATTGTATGTATAAATATAATATCGTCGGTTGCACCTGCACTTTTATTATTTAAATAAATTTCTAAAAGATTGTTTTTATACTGCCTTGAGAATTCAAGGCCGTAGTCAGTATTATATTTCGAGGGTGAGGGTGTTTTCCCGACTTCTTTTACGCTAAATTTTCTGACACCTTTTTATTAACCTTTTTTGGCCCGTAATGAGTTCACGGCAGTACAAAAAAACTATTTTCCGCAATTTTTACTATTTTCTGCTCAAAGTTACATTACACACTGTAGTTCTTACATCATTTACTAGCACATTATTATCATGTGCTAGTAAATACATTATTTAATTTTTACATTATTTCATTTCGGGGGCATTCAAACACCCAAAACACCCCTAGCTACGGCCTTGCTTGAGATGGTTTAGGGCCCATGACTGCTCTGCCTAGGAGCACAGATATTCTCTCGTCAGCCATGTCTGTCAGCCTGTGTTGAGTACTCGGAGAAATTGCTCCCTACACTCAACGGGTAAGGGATGCTCTCAGTCATGTTTTGCTCTTACCACCATCAGGCAAAGCTATGCTTTTCTGTTATAGGCCCTGCATTATGGAATGGCCTCTCTCTTGAGTTGTGCCTGTTCTCTACATCACTGACACATACCATAAGCACTTGAAATCTGTAAATTTTTTTCATTTTGGAACCGGGAGCACCTCTGAATAGTTTGCTTGAAACATGTAAAAGATAGGAAATTATTGTTTAAAACTGCACACCTTTCTAAATTAATAAATATGACGTCATGTTTCTGTCATTTCCATGTTAGGGGACATGCAATAATAAAAATGGTTTTCAGCAAAGATGATTTGAATTTAATAAAAAATTTAAGAGAAGAAAAACATTACGGTGCAAAAAGGTTTTTATTCGGTGAGCACTTGCTACCTGCTAATAAAGAATTGTCGGATAGTGAATTTTTCATATTCCAGCATTACAGTGCTGCTGCTCATCGAGCCAAAGAAACTGTTGGTCTGCTTTCAAGAGAAATTCCAGAGTTCATTTCACCAACTCGTTGCCCCCCCCCCCAATAGCCCTGATCTTAATTCACTGGATTACAAGATATGGAGCGTCCTTCAAGAACGCGTTTATCAGACTCACACACGTCAGTGTTTAATCTAGTCCCCTTCCTCTGGGGGGAAATTGGGGTTTCTGGGGGGGAGACATTTGAACGTCCGAAGGACGCTCGTGATGCGCATAGCACCGAGACTGGGAGAGGAAGGGGTATGGGGAGGGGGATACGCCCATCCCCATCAGAAACTTTTTGAATTTCCACATTGCAATGGCAGCATTTTAAGGTGCCGTCTTAACCTTTTCGCCACTGCTGCCAGTGTCAACCGACGTACTGGATACCAATCTTTTCTTTCCTTATATCCCGGCGCCGCGCCGGGGTAAGTACTGCAGCGTGTTTTGATATCCCGGCGCTGCGCCGGGATACGAGGCGAAAAGGTTAACAAAATAGCTGTACTGTTTCAGTGACCCATTAGAAACTTTTTGAATTTCCACATTGCAATGGCAGCATTTTAATGTGTCGTCTTAACAAAATAGCTGTACTTTTTCAGTGACCCATTAGAAAACTTTTGGATTTCCACATTGCAATGGCAGCATTTTAAGGGGTCATCTTAACAAAATAGCTGTACTGTTTCAGTGACCCATTAGAAACTTTTTGAATTTCCACATTGCAATGGCAGCATTTTAAGGGGTCATCTTAACAAAATAGCTGTACTGTTTCAGTGACCCATTAGAAACTTTTTGAATTTCCACATTGCAATGGCAGCATTTTAAGGGGTCATCTTAACAAAATAGCTGCACTGTTTCAGTGACCCATTATAAACTTTTTGAATTTCCACTTTGCAATGGCAGCATTTTAAGGTGTCGTCTTAACAAAATAGAGCTGTACTGTTTCAGTGACCCATTAGAAACTTTTTGAATTTCCACATTGCAATGGCAGCATTTTAAGGGGTCATCTTAACAAAATAGCTGCACTGTTTCAGTGACCCATTATAAACTTTTTGAATTTCCACTTTGCAATGGCAGCATTTTAAGGTGTCGTCTTAACAAAATAGCTGTACTGTTTCAGTGACCCATTAGAAACTTTTTGAATTTCCACATTGCAATGGCAGCATTTTAAGGGGTCATCTTAACAAAATAGCTGCACTGTTTCAGTGACCCATTATAAACTTTTTGAATTTCCACTTTGCAATGGCAGCATTTTAAGGTGTCGTCTTAACAAAATAGCTGTACTGTTTCAGTGACCCATTAGAAACTTTTTGAATTTCCACATTGCAATGGCAGCATTGTAAGGTGTCGTCTTAACAAAAAAGCTGTACTTTTTCAGTGACCCATTAGAAAAATTTTTGAATTTCCACATTGCAATGGCTTCATTTTAAGGTGTCATCTGAAGAAAATAGCTGTACTATTTCAGTGACCCATTAGAAACTTTTTGAATTTCCACATTGCAATGGCAGCATTTTAAGGTGCCGTCTTAACAAAATAGCTGTACTTTTTCAGTGACCCATTAGAAAAATTTTTGAATTTCCACATTGCAATGGCTGCATTTTAAGGTGTCATCTTAACATGATAGTATCATATATTATAGTAATAAAATAATGTCATTATAATCATATAATAATAAATAATATCACGATATATTATAACACTTCATGCAAAACAGTGATGAAAGCAGTAACTAAAAACCAATATCATTTCGTCAAATTTTCTGGGGGGGGAAATGTCAATCCTGGGAGGGGGAACTTTCCCCCCCCCAGAGACGTCTAGATTAAACACTGCACACACGTGACGTTGACCACCTCAAACAGCGAATTGAGGAAGAATGGAATCGTTTTGAACAAGGGATTGTTGACAATGCAATCAATGAATGGCGAAAGCGCCTTAGAGCATGCATTCGAGCTAATGGCGGACATTATGAACATTAGCTTTAAAGAACAGCAATTGTTGCAAACAACATATGGTTTGGCTAATCAACTCTTCTGCGGCCAAAAGAACGTGCATTTGCTCATGTTTAACTTTGACACCATTCACTTCACAATCTGGATTGTACAATGTACATCATTTGTCACTGATCTGGTAGCAGAGTTTGAACTTAAAATACAGCAGTGTTTGGGTGAGCAGAGGGTAAAAGAAGTTTCATATACAAGTTTGTGCGTGTGATACACATAAGGGTTAACTAAACATTCATATAAAATCTTACAACTTGAAAAAAAATGAATAATGCTTAATGTACCTTGTTCTCAGGCACTTTTGAGATTCCAATATTTCAAGTGCTAACTGAAGGCATGTAGTATTGCAAAGACACATCCTCATGAAGCATGAACAGGTGGACCATCTGACCATCAGCAATGTCTGCAACATACAAAAAGAAGTGCAGCTGTTTTATCATCAGTACTGTTGGCTACTTTTAACCACAAATTATGATCAATTAATAATACCTTTTTTTCCCTTATATTAAATATTTTTACATATATATATAATATTTTATTGGTCATCCCTCAAAAATAATACACATTAAAAGTATGCATGTTTAAAAAAACGTAATATAGCACCTTTTAAGTACCTAACATACGTGCATCTCAGCACCTTAGTCCTCTACCAGCTGAGCTCCAGGTTTCCTACACCAGCATTCTTCACCAAGCTAACTGTTCTTCAAGAGGAATTTGCCACCTTGAATTCCCCAAAAATGTTGCAAGTCACCGACCGGCTGCAAAATCTGAAATAGATCATCTTTTTATTCAGGTGCCTTTCTCCATGAACTTCTGATCCTTCACGGTAAATCACACTCCAATTGACCGACACTGACCTTTTTTAATGACTTCCACTGCACAACATTGCTTTTACAACTGCACAAATTCATTTACAACCAGGGTTGAAAGTGAGCTGGGTCAGTCCAGGTCTGCGACCCGACATTACGACATTTATTTTCGTGACCTGCTGTAGACGGGTCTCAGCCGGGTCCCATGTTTAACACATGAACGCATAAGAAACCCAAAAATCGGTTTGAATGACTAAAAAAAGGTATTCAGATGCCAAAACTAGGTAAAAATGGTAGGATTTTAAAAAGTTTTGGGTAAATGACTAAAAAAAGTAAAAAAGGTCGTCAAAGGCATCTCTGCCAAAATCAGATCCGGCAATTTTTCCAAACCACTTTCAGCTCTGTTTACAACTGCACATTAAAAAACCCTGTTGTGTATTACCTCTGAGACTACTCACTGTACTACTTAAACGTTTAAAGCTGCTACAATTTTTGTTACATATTAACAAATGTGCTATTGATGCAATTCACATCACTGTAGCTCTGAGTTTTCAATATATGTAATTTTTACAGGATCACAGTATTGTATTTATTTATTTATTTCAGAAATTTATATAGGGCCTCTTCAAGGTAGGCTACTCAGAAGCGTTCCCGGCCCAGCCACGGCTAAATAAAACAGTTTTCAGGTTCTTAAGGAACAGAGCGGAGTGACCCCTGGGAATTAAGCGCAGTGTAACAGGGAGACCATTCCAAGCTGTAGGACCTGCAACAGAGAATGAACGACGCTGTTGGATAGCAGTCCGTGAGCGTGGAACCAGAAGCTCGAAGGGTCGATCGACGCTGAACTCCCAAGGTGGAACAACAGAGTTCTCGAAGATAGGGTGGAGCTAGTCCTTCAATGCTGTAATGATATAATTATATAAAATTAATAGTTTCACGTGCATGTTTTTATGTTGCGGCCTGTGAGCCACTGTAAATTTCTAAATGTGGACTACACGAGGACTTGAGTTTGAGGCCACAGGGCTAAACCCTCAATGCGGCTCTTGACCAAAACAGAAATTTGGTAAACAATGCGGTGTGTGTGAAGCTCACACTTGAACATAAAGATGGAAACTTATTTATCATACCATATGTCAAAACGTTCATCCCAGGCAGGGCTGAAAGTTAGCTGGGTCTGTCCAAGTTTGCGACCTGGCATTCACTTCCGCGATCAGCCTTAGTCGGTCGCGTGTTTAACATTAACGTGTTTAAGACACTTAGGCCATAGATGCAATATGCATTCATGAAATTTTCTGTTATTATTTTATAAACTCAATACCAATGACCAAAATCTTTGCATGTTTTTACATCTATGAATAATGAATACTATAAAAAAATAAGATCAAAGGATCAGAATTTAGGAAAGACTAAAAAAGATAATCAGAAAAAAGGACTTGTTGGAGAAAAAAATTGCATTTTGAAGACAAACACTAAAAAAGGCGATCAAAAACATTTCTGACAAAGGGTGTTGTGGCTATACGGCATCATAACCCAGATGAATATCTCAGACCTGACTCCTTTTTCAAAACACTTTCAGCCCTGATCTAAGGACCTATGTTCAATGTCGAAACAATGCACATTCTTAGCAACAATTACAAAACCACTACATGCCATATTTGTTTATTAGTTTAGATCAGTGGTTCCCAACATTTTTTGACTGTCGGGCTACTTTTTCTAAGTTGGAGGACACGAGGGCCACTTTTTCTTAGTTGAAGGACATAAAGGGGCCACAAGGGTTGACAAGGCTAAAATTTAATTAACTAAAGGCGTATAAAATTGTTATAATTAAATCAAAATAAAATGTTTGATGCGATTTATTAACGTCCAAATAAAATAATTTGTTATAGAAAAGAAATATATATTTTATCATGTCCAAATTGTCAAATTTTACATATATTTTCTTAATTCATTGAGATGCTGCAGGCCATTTTTGTATGCCAGGTGGGCCACTTTTGGCCTGCAGGCCACGGGTTGGGAACTGCTGGTTTAGATAATCAAGTTCACAAACCACAGTCCTGTACAGGAACTTGCACAAAGTGGAGCTGAACAGCACTGAACAGGATCCAACCAGACAGAGCTTTTAGATTAGAAGGATTATATAAGCCAATAGAAGATTACACTAAAGTAACTATGGGTAGATCAAAGAATAGTATAATACACATTAAGTACAAAATCTTGAGGCAAACATAATAAATACACAACAGTATTCCAATGTTTTTGGTAATCTTATGAGATATGAAATTCATTGAAGAATTTCTATAGAACCTCTTCATGGGGACTACTCAGAAGCACTATGCAAAAAAGAAGTTTTGAGCTGAACGAAAAATGCTTCAGTAAGAGCCTCCAGGAAGCAGACCACAGAAAAGGCTCGATTGTGTACAGTTGCAGCTCGTTAGAATGGAACCAAGAGCATCCCTTAGTGCTAATATCTGGTCCTTCAAAGTTCAGCTACCGTCCAACAAGACACTTAGAAATTGAGTTAATTTGTACAATTTCCCGCTGGTCAATACAGATACTAAAAAGTCAGTTTAGGAATAGTTTTTATTAGGGCTGTTGATTAAACGCGATTAACGCGTGAGATTAACGTGCAAAAAATTTGCGATTACAATTTTAATGCATTAATAGTATGCGTTAATTAGATTCCATTAAAATGGAATCAAATGCAGGACAAAAATCGTTTTAAACGGAAAGCTCATACTTAAAACAAGTGATAGATTCTTTACATATATTCCAAGAATTAGAGTGTCATTGTAGCAATAATTTGTCACTCAATAAATCGCCTGCATGCGAACCAAAACATACATTTATCGCTAACGATGAGCCGACCATATCGGCCACTAAAGTTGTTTTGGCATCCCGTCAGACTACTTTGGTTGAATTCCAGGAGATAACAATGGATTCAGATTTCAAATAGTATCTTAAATGAAGGGCAAAAGAGATGAGATTTGGCAATAGCTACAACTTCTTATAAAAAATATTGACCAACTTGATGAGGTTCAATAGGACTATTGTTGATTAAAAAAGAGCATCCCTTGAATCGACCAATGTAAATAAACTGGCCTGACTAAACAATTGGCTGAATAGGTAATTGATTTTGATAGTCAGAAAATCGATTGTCAAATTGCACGTTTCTATCATTTTAAAGATGGCTCAAATTAAAAAATTAATGAATTTTGAGCAGTTGACTGATTTGAACAGTGTCTCAATTCTTTCTGTCATACAAAACTGTTCAATAAACTAAATGCAGAAATTCAATAGGTTTAAGCCAAAGGTTATTGAAATTGTTTGTAATAAAAGTATGCATTTATTCATTTATGCTTCAGGTCTTTAGAAAAAATTAAGATAATATACTTGAAGGAAACTTGTTGCGATTAATTTGCAGTTAATCACAATTAAAAAAATGAACTGTGCGATTAATTTCGAATACATTTTTTAACTGAATAGCAGCCCTAGTTTTTATGTAACAGAAATAGGATAAAGTTAGTCCTCTTGAAGTTCACACATAATCTGCTTGACTAAGGCTAAGACCACTCAGGAACTAACACAATCTCACTGTTAATGGATTCAATCAAAACATTAAGTGAAACTTACTGCAAATGACCTTCAAAGGATTAACCTGCTGCCCACATAAAAACTGGGCAAATTTCCTGATGTCAACTCTAGCCTCAACGAAACTAGAATCCTCCTCCTTATTCTTATTTGCTTGCAAGGAATTATCTTCTATGAACAAAAGGAACCATAGGCACACTTCTAAGCATCAAAAAGCAGGCAAACAAAAGAAATCAGACAAACTTCAAAAGTAGCTTTTACTTAATTTGTATCTGTGAACTAAAAACAGATGAGTTTCTTTTGAATACACTTTTCTTAAATTTTAAATTATCAGTTAATAACTTTCACTACACCTAACAAAGGTTAACAAGTGTATCTTGGTACCAATAATCTCCACCACCATATCTTTTGAACTGAGAAATACAAAAAGACTCTGACAACTGTCTTGTATGCCAGTAGGAAGAGGTATCGATATCCACTACTCATCTAAATATTCTATCAGCAAATGAATAGTAGGACATGATGAATACCCACGGTTGCCATACAGCTAAATTCGACAACTGTAATAACTTGTAATCATCTGTACATACTATGACTTGCAGTCATACTTTGTACTTATCAGTTTAAATTAATAAAGAATGATATCGCTATTATTTTTGTAAAGCGAATAAAGTCCACTGGTCAAAATCCAATCAGACAAGAAAAGCAACAATTATATTGTAACAATTATCGTATAATTATAAAGAAATAGTTGCATAGCTATTGTTTGCTTACTCCACTGAGGATGTCCAAGATCTCGAAAGTGTGTTGACACAGTAACTAATTCAGTTTCCACCTTAAGTTTCATCTCACCGTTGAAATTAGCCATGAGAGAGACATAGTTACTCAGATTCTTCATTCGGTCTACAATGTTTCTCAGCACTTTAAGTGGAGGCATATAGATGCTCACCTGCAAAAAACAATCAGATGACATGAAATGGTTGTGTCTGAACTGGTTCATAACTTGCACGCAGGCAGGATGAATGCACACCAAAACCTGTTGTAGTGCGGTCTACAGTGTGGCATGTATATGCAAATGATATCGCTTTAACGCCTTGACTTTGCTCATTATTCAATGAATTTATCCGGTGATATCCTTCACCACCGGTTGTCTGTCTAAATGGACGCTATACCATTTAGGTCCCTGTGTACAGGCCGTGCTAACCCAAGATTTAACTCTTTAAAATAGCAACCTTCAGGAGGCAAACCGCAGTCCACACACTCTTTCACAGTCACGGTCAACACCCTTACTGATGTAGTCAAATGGCTTCAATCTTTGGCTTTAGCACTCGATCTGCAATGTGGGGAGTTTGGGTTAGGTAACACCTTCATCTTTGTATTGGGTTTAAAGAAAACTATTTGGTGTGAAGCAAAGAGAATACTTTGTACTGCACTAATCTGAATAGATGTGTCCTCAAGTTTGACCCTCATCAAACAAGCGAAAAATGCAACTTAATTTGAACAAAGGGGGTCTATCCCCGTCTTGATGTGGATTTTTCATGGGAAATAATGACTTTTATATGTCAATTTTGTAAGATGATATCAGAGTAACTAAAACAGCAATTTATCAGTCTCTCTCTATGCCACTTGGATAATTTTTATGATGAATTTTAAACTAAATGTTTAATCACATTAATTGTATTGGTTTATCATACATGCTTGATCGACTCAATAATTGTCTATCTATAAAATTTGGATATCAAATAAAGAAACCATAATTCTGGCAAAATTAGTACTGAATGCTGTTATGTTCAAAGTCAGCATGACGTTTTCTAGAAAATATTTATAAAAATTAATGGAATAGGACTACACCTAAATATTATTGTAAACGTGTATCATACTCCGTTAGCTGTTGCTTTCGAGTTGCATGTTGAATGATGATGTAGAGATCTTGAAGGGGCGCTATATAAATTCATGTGATTGATGTCTTTCATCTCCGCTGTTACGAAATTGTCAAAACTATATTGAATATTCTCAATGTGATAGTCTTTTATGCCACAATTTTCTTTTACTACATTATGCAACAGAGCACGTCCTCTTGGCATTGATAAAACTGCCCAAACATTATTCGGATCTTTACATGTATTCAGGTCTCTTGGCTTCATCAGTATCAACAATTTCATCATCCTTAAAGTCATTATCAGATTCAGTCTCATCATCATCTTCATTTTCAACATTATTTTCATCATAAGAAACATTTGAGGGGTGTTCTTCAAGCATTAATTAACTAATTAGCATCTCTTCACATTTACATTCTTTATTGCTGATCTCACTGTCGAAGCTGTCATCATTGTAGTCTTCGTCAGTATTATCTTCAGTACCTCTTTATCAGGGTTTAAAGTGGGTGGGAACGGTGTTCCCACTGCTCTCGAAATTCTTGGCTTGTGTTCCCACTGCTCATCATGATGGAACACCAAAACACATGCATTTCAATGCAATTCTTCATCAGCGTTCCCACTACTCACATTCAGCGTTCCCTCTGCTCACCCAAACCACTTTAACCACTGCTCTTTATCACTAAATCGATTTGGTTGTTTAGATGTGCTCATCGTAGCTCAGCAATGTAGACAAAACGGTCATAAAAGCAATTTGAGAAAATATCACATTTAAAAAACTTATGCAGAAAACATATGAAGGGAAGTCTGGCCAGACCCCTTGTTCGGATGAGGGTTAATAAAGAATGTTGCCATTGGAGGTGTATATGCGCCTGTGACTTACATCGAAGTCCGGCATTTCCGGTTCAGCCAAATCAGCCCAGAGTCTCCGTGGAATGACATCAACTGGAACATCATGAATGACAACACGAGAGTTGCCTGTTAAAGATGGCTGTCAACAAGTGTCAAAAAATACTCATCATCAGTTTATAAAGAAATATTACTTACCAACTCAAGGAAAAAAATTAGAAACTATTACAAAGTGAAATTAAGTCGACTTTTCTCTGGTTAATACATCATCAACAGAAAATGTTACTGATCTCACATTGAATTTTTGGTGGGAATTTAAGCACAAAACTTAAGAATGAGACTGTCAAAAAAAGTTAAAATAGGCAACTGATGCCTTGTGCATTCTAATAACAGCATTACAGAAATAGTTCATTAGGAAATGCAACGCAATAAAAAAAACTAGGAAACTCTGAAAAATCCCCTTCCAGTCTCTCCCACCTTCTCACAATAATAATGTACCGTATTTTTCATACTACATGTCGCTCCTTTTTATTAGACGATGTGACGTCATAATGGAATTTTTTTAAGGTCCGTACAAACATCGCTCCGTTAGACCGGTCGCACCATACGTGGATTCCAGGGTAGGACGCGCGGTGCCGATGACGGCCGTGAGGGAATTGTTAGCAAATACTTAATGGAATTTATTTTCTTTTATATTCAACTTTGTGCGCTTAAATAAAATAAAATAATTTCAAAATTTGTTGTCTGGCTCTATTATAGTTTTTGCACTGCTAAAATTAATGACTTGTTTCTATGATTCTACCTTGAAACAGTAAGTACTTGGTTCCATAATCAAACATCCGTTGGATCAAATTATTATACAGGCATGTTGACTAAACAACAGATCAGTTTAGACTAGAATTATTAGTGATATAGAATTATGTACCAGAGTTATACTTTAAACAAGTAATTAATGAGGCCCTACAAGTCCCGCATGAATATTACTGTAATACGAATGAAGGACTGAATTCAATGCAAACAAACGTGTGCGAAACACAGACTGGACTACGGTCTAGATTGATACAGGGTAATTGAGATGGTCATAACTAGACGCTGACTCCTAGGTAGGACCTGCAGGGTTCTAATGCTTGGGTTCTAATGCTTCAAACAAACAATAACCCAGGCTCTACAAGACTGACTCCATGATCTCCATCTTATATTATAATTTCGAAATTCCATATGTTTGTTTGTTTGTACGGATTTTGACAAAATAGGCTCGGAAATGAAACAGCGTCGGTTTAGGCCTACCAACATTTTTGCAATTAATTCTTACCCAAATTATACGGTCAACGCAACTATTTTCAGCTTTTAATTCACTTTAAAACAAGAGTTATTAGCGTTTTAAGACAGATTTCATCAATATTCGCTCACACAGCACGCTAACTTTTTAGTAAATAGTCTACAGTACGCATGACGTCATACTTGCCCAGTAAAAATTTCCGTAGTGCCTAGCAGGGGCCGTTCATGTTTGGCTTTTTGGTGAAGCGGGGGTGGGGTGGAGGGTTGGCGAAAACCCGAAATTTAGCGGTCAACGATGGGTACCACAGTGGAGTAGTGTTTAAAACCCTAAATTTCCCGGGCAAAGCCGGGTAACACATCTAGTTCATGATATAATTAAAAGGAAACAATTGTGTTCAATCCCATATGTCCTACTATGCACAGGTATTATCGGCCAACCTTAACCCTTTGAACCCGGAGCTCCCATAACTCTATGGATAACGGGCCGGAAAACCGGCCCGTCGGGTTCAAAGGGTTAAACAAATAATTAAACAAGCACTTTCATAGATCGGCTTGGCCACAGAATACGAAGGAATGAATAATTTCGCCCTTTCACATTCTAGACAGTCTGTTAACATGAGCCTTAGAGCGAATTTCAGTCTTATAGGATCCAATAGAATTTTAATTACGCTGGCCACAACATGATACAATTGTTCCTTGTTATATATCGCAGGTCTACTTCCCGGGTTAGGTAGGTCTACTTCCCGGGTTAGGTAGGAATAAGCTTTATTTATGTCAAGCTATCAAAGCCAGTACCTACTAATCAAACTCCCTATAGATATAGCCTATATAATTAGAGATTACCAGCTTAGTCCTGTTTACCAATATTGATGACGCTGTCGATATTTATCTGGCCCCCGTGAAGCTATGATGACTTACAATGCGTTGTTTCACGCTCAATAAATGTGATTTAATAGTGCTTCTTTGTTTTGTTCCGATAATATTTACCGAAAAAACGCTTCAATTTTTAAAAAAATATTCAATACATACGTCGCACCTTTATACAAGTCGCAATTGCCGACAGCCATGTAAAAAACCATGACTTATAGTCCGAAAAATATGGAACCCTTAATAATAATAATAACGACAATTTATATGGCGCAGTAACAAAGCCATGCCGCTACAAGGGCGTCTTACAAAGCAGCCATCATTCAGGATAAGCCCTAGCAAACAAGTATGATTTCAGCATGGATTTAAGAGTCCACCCTTAATATAGCCTATGCCAACATCAGGATAACCTGCCCTATTAGGTTAGCCGTGTACAAGCTCTCTCAATTCAGCATAATGCTCAAAGTTGAATGCTTTAACCCATTCCAGCCTGAATTGTTTTTGGGATATCTAAGAAATTGATGGTACCTATGTTAGAATTACAATACTAACTACCGGTAGTCACGGTGTTCATTGCACATACAAACAAAAAAAGGACATAAATTTATCGAAGGCCATAAAAAAACCAATCATAATTCAAGTAAAATTTAAATAATGAGGTAACCATGACAGTGAAGGTTTGCGATAGAGAAACCTTGTGAGGACAACACTGAAGAATGGTTGAAGGACTTTTAAGCTTGTTGTCATGACATAGGAACAGATGCAGACAGTTAATTTTGATGCCACTAGAGAGACCCATTCAGGGTCTTTATCCACTTCATCATCGGTGACAGAATCGATGCTGATTAATGATTAGGGGTCATTGCATAATTACATAACGCCGAAAATGACCGCTCTTGACCCACCCACCCTGTAACGCTTCGTAACGTTGCCCTTGACCCACCCACCCACCCTCCCTAGCGTTAGGCAAAAAAAAAATAATGCTGTGTTTCCGTTAACAGAGCTCTAAAAATTGGGTAGGTAGGTCGAAAAATATTTTTATTTTGGCAAAATATTTTTATACAGTGACTATCCGAAAAATTATACCCCACTACTCTTTTTTGCATAAAGGTACACGCTGCAACAAAGTACGTGCTCTAAGCAAGTATAAACTGCCTATTTCCCGACTGTCTGTACCTAAAATTGCTCTAGAAAACAATTCTATTAATTTCATTTTGTTGATATCTTTTCTGGTAAGAAAAAGTGGGAAGGGAAGGCAAGATGAGTGCGAACAGAAAATCACTGCTAGGGGGTCGTTCCAGACTAGCCGAGCCAGTGTCTAGTGACACCTAGAGGTTGCTAGATTTATTTTCCCTAGTCACCGTTAGAGGTGGCTCAAGTGAGAATGATAAGGCTACAGGTTTCTCAAGACTGGCAACCAGGAAGTAGTTAGGCAGGAGTGAAACTCTAAGGCAATGTCACTAAATAAAAAATTTACACAAAATTTTCCGAGTCACGGCAATAAAAGTTAGTCGGTCGGGTTACTGGAAACACAACATTTTTGCCTAAGATCCAACTCTATACGGAAGGCAATGTCACCATATTATGTCAATACAAATTTTGAAAAAAAAATTAAAATTTTATTATTACAAAAATTTGTTTAATTAAATTTTTTTAAATTAATTTTTTTTACAAAATTATTTGAGTCGCGGCAATGAAAGAGGGTCGGTCGGGTTACCGGAAACACAACATTATTTTTTTTTGCCTTACGTAACGATTGTTACGAAAAAACAGATGAGATTTAGGTCCATTATTGACTTATGTGAGCATGTAATTATAATTCACATTTTCATAGTGAATTTAATATAGCCAAGTAGCCTATGTGAATTATAGGCTAATTTGACAGTAGACTATAGGCTTAAAACATACACAATGTTTTATTTAGGCCTATATAAACGTTCTTTAAATCATACCGCAAGAATAAAATTTTACATTGCTAAAAAGTTTCAGGGACTAAATGGCTCATTTACAATTAATCAAAATTAAGATGAACTAATTATTTGTTTAGTCTGGGCACTTCGATAATTATTAATAGAAATATTGCTGAGTTTTGTTGAGCATTAATTTTAAATGTTTGAGATCGTGTCCACTAAGTAAAACATGCTTCAAAGTGGTTCTTCGATGTCATGAATTCAAGAAGAATTAGGCCTACTGTTGGTAAAACTATCACAGACAAGGCCGTATAGCTATGGGGTGTTTTAGGTGTTTGAACAACTACCCAAATGGAAAATGTGAAAAAAGAATTTAATTAATTGGTGACATTTTGACATTCTGTGAAGATTTCGGCAGGATGACTAAAAAGTCATCATTTTTTTGGAAGGGAAATTGGTGAAACACCCCCGAAATCAAATCCTGGTTACGGCCTTAATCACAGATCGAAACAACCCGAACAGCGCTTTCCGGTTTGCACAATGGGAGATCAGAAATGACATGGCATCGTAATCTCCTAATTTCTAAAGCGCCACTCGAAAGCCAAGCGTGGGGCACAGGCTTATTCACGAGCGCATGTAACTGGTGTCTGCTGCCGGATCTTATTCAGATAAATAGACCTAGCCTACTTCCGTTAAGTTTTAAATCAATGTCACGAAGTTTAAACTTCAATCACATCATGTCTAAAATGTCATTTGATGGTAATCTAATATTCACTAATAAATTTTTCATGGCGTTACGTAACGCTTCTCCCACCCACCCACGTAATGTTTCGCAACATTTTCAGTGACCCACCCACCCACCCTCGAGCGTTACGTAATTATGCAATGACCCCTTATGGCATAAGAGTAATTTAATGTAAAATCACGGTTGGCCAGCAACAGGAACAAAGTGGGGGCCGACAGAAGATGGTATTGGCTACTGGGTAACAATCACCTCTAAATTCATTAAATATAAAAGAAAACACCCAGAATTTATTGTCCTGACCAGTTCAACTTCGAATGTCAGGCATGGTGTAGATTTCTTTGTGAGTTTTATTTTGATGCTCTTTGCATTCTGGGAACATCGTAAGCACTTTGTAAGGTTGTCTGGTATTAGCTCCAAGTAGATTTCATTGTCCTCTTTGCTCACACCTTCCATGTTGTATTCATTGAAAAAGTTGCACTACAAAACCACAGAAAAGTCTGTAAATTGGCACTTAATTGAGGAAAAAGACTTCACATTATTTCTGTCTGATGATATGATGGATACCAAGCCATTGTATTTACAATATGCATGTTCATATTAGCGCCATTGGCGGATACTTGGTCTAGAAGTTGGGTGGGATGAATGGGTGGACCGCTGAGTCACTGACCGATGACATTTTCCTTTTTTTTAGTAATTTGGTTGAAATTTTCTGAAAAAATACAATTTTTACTTCCAAAATAACTGATGACCTTTTTTAGTCATTCGGTCATTTGCTCGAAGATCTATTCTTATATTATGTTATCAGTATATTCACCAGCCAATTAACCATGCATGTCCTAGGGCTTTAGTATTGGGGGAAACCCGGGGGGGGACCAATGCATGTATGGTCACCCCACCACAAACATTGGGACCGTCCCCTCTGCCCCATCCCCAATTCTCCACACATGCGCAGCGCCATCAGTGGATGCGTTGTGCATTATGCATAGGTGTGATATAAGTCACAAATTACAATAATTATATTATTTTTTTACTGCACATTTCTTGAGCACCACTATCTTTGCAATGAGCAATTATTTATTATTTTGCTTGAGTTCCACACACAGTAACATCTCTAAGAAGGTGGCTCAAACCTGTATTCCCTCGTTACAGGTGAGCATTCTAATGTTGATCAGTAAGTAAAGAGTGCTTGGACAACTAGAAGACTCACCACAGGTAAACTCCCACAGACACGCACACTTGACCCCCCTTGGAAAATTTACACAGGTCTATTTTTTTAACTACTACTTTTGGGCTTTTAAAACATTTATTTGCACTAATAATACTCACAGTTAAACTTACAAACCTATGTTTAGAAATCAATATAAAAATACACATGTTCTTAAATCTCTGTCTTGCACTTTTCAAGCTCGTGTTAAAACTGTAACCATGACAATTGTGCTTTACCCGTCCTGCTGGCGCATATGCAAATAGTCTTCATTAAACACCTACTTGATTGGAATATCGCTGTGATGCAACCTTTCAGAATTGCCAAATAATCAATAAATTACACAAATGTAAAATTTTGAAATTACGGCAGGATGACTTACCAAGTTACCAGGTATGCTTATTCTCCGGCATTATAAATAAAATCAAGTCTGCCGTAGCCTTCTGTCCATTTTACTGCCAGCATATGCAGAATATCAAGCCGTACAGAAACATTGATAACAGACTCCATTTATCACTCATCACGATTTCCACTCACAACTGATGATCGCCTGTTCAAAAGAATTCATACCCCTCACTCATCTGATCCGAGGATCCTCCACCTTCCAATCCTAAAAGAAACATCTAATTTACCTTGTGCATAAGACACAAGCAGTGCAAACATAAGTTAATAACTAATAACCAAAGGCAACAACCTGTAACAGCTCGCACCATATTCCAATCCCGCCATTGATCAAACATTCGGACAGAATAAAATAAATCTTGTTTGTCGTCAGCCTGAGTGTGCACGATTTAGCAAGTCGACCAATGGTGCTGATAACACCTAAGAAAACGAAGGCAATCAGAAGAATTCGTGAAAAAACAATAAAAATAATTACCTACCCCAATTCACTTTACATTGCACGTGTCTTAAAGAACGCCCAAAACTCTATATGGCAATTCAACTCACCAGTTTATTTCATTGTGAAATTTTTATTTAAATGGAAGCTGGATTGATGAAAATGTTCTTGCTTAAACTAGATTGATGAAAAATAATTGTTATTTAAATAGAAGTTGGATTGATAAAAACAATTGTAACTATTTACATAAAATCTGGACAGAAGAAATGACTTTCTGCCTAAATGGAAGCTGGATTGATGAATGATGACAAGGATTCATGCTGTCCTAAATAACACCAACACGTATTAGCTTCATATCGGAATGACTAAATGACACTAAAAGTTATAAATTCATGCCTGAATGACAGTGACAGGTTTTTAACTGGTATGACATTAACTTGTTGACACAGGACTGCAAACTGGAAAATTAAGTTTTACCAATTAATTACAGAGACAGGCTATAAACAGCAGAGGGCGGGTTAATGTCCAGAGGATATGTCCTAGGCTAATTGGGGAGGGGTGCCCAGGGATTTCCCAAGGGGTAATGTCCTACACTCATATACAGTAGACTCGCCCATCCTCATCTGATTAATCTCTTATCTTTAAAGCCTGCATGGTCTGTCACACCCTCATCCAAGTCAGAGACCAAGACTTGTCAGAAGTCAGAAGTGGATAGAGGATACCATACCTTCCACCTGTTGATATGATTTGATGCAGCCAAGCTTAACATGGCAGATATCCCTAATCTCATGATGTATGAAGAGATGAAGAGATAAAGTAAGTAAGTAAGTATTTTCTTTAATACTCCACTTGCAAACGCACAATGGGACACAGAACATCACCATAATACATAGAAGTAATAATAGGTAATAAAAATGTGCAAATTATAATCAAAAGTTAAATATAATTACTAAACTATCATCGACAAACAAGCTAACTATATAACATTCTGGTGATAAATCCCTTTGCAATCAACGAATCACAACGTGGTATTTCAAGATTGTGTGATCGGGGCCTAAGGGAGTAACCAGTTACACGTTCAGGTGGAAGAAGAAAATGGAGGACATTCCCGGGGTCACAGAGGATAGAAGAAAAGAGGGATACATCTGCCTTAGAACATAACATGTCAAAAGTAGGGGTGTTAGAGGGCAAAAAACCCTGTCTTATCAACTTTCTAATAATAGCGGACAGACGACTCCTCTGACCCTCATTTGCAAAACCCCACCATGCTGGTGAAGAATAAAGCATTCGCGCAACAGTGGTGGAACGCACAACATCATGGAGTCGGCTGCCTGTCAAACCATGTGAAACAAGGACACGAAGTGCATAAAATGACTGCTTTGCTTTACAGACAATGTTATCAATGTGCTCAGAAAAACCCAATCTATATGAAAGCGTAATACCCAGAACCTTAACTGCATTAACTCGTTCAATCCCTATAATGGGGGGAGGGTAATCAGAAGTTTTGGAACGGGGACGCCTAAAGATGACTTCACATGACTTGCTATGATTGAGGCGCAAGTTACAATTACTAGCCCACTCTGCAATGTGATTAAGTTCAGCATCAGTAGTGTCAATATTAGATGCAGGAATAATTAGGTAACAGTCATCAGCATATTTAAAAAGTCTATTACCTACAAACAGTCGCTTTAATCCAGAAATTAAGGAAAGAAAGTTGACTGGCCCAAGGCCAGACCCTTGAATAATGCTTGCATTAATGCACTTGAAAGATGGCACACTCTGAAATATATCTACTTTGACTGCATGAACCAGAGAAAAGGACTGCTTATCAGAGACCTCAGCATCAATGACCTCTGACTCTTTAACAATATCCATAACAATCTATTGTAATTTTGTACAGACATTGTAAATTTAACAACAAAATAAATTAAGTAACACAGTATATCATAATATTGATTTATAAAATACAATTCCACCAAAGGTAACTAGTATGCATGTATATTCATCTAATTACAACAAAAAACACCAAGCAAAACGCTGTATGAGTGTAGGTGCATAGTAACATAATTTACAGTATGGCTACTTAGAGCTTATGGTTGAGTCTGTTAATACATGTTTTAAAATAACATTCTTCGGATAAAGTTCGAGTCCTTATTGGGAGGGTGAAATTGTGTGCCCATTGCCTAAAAGAAATAATAATGGATACAATTCTTTAATAATGGATACAATGGATCTTGCTGCTGCAGTGGGAAGTGGGATTCTAGGAGTTTCATCCCAGGACAATTCATCCCTGGACGGTTCATCCCGGACGATTCATCCAGTGGACTGTTCATCCCCGGACGGTTCATCCCCGGATGGTTCATCCAGTGGACGATTCATCCAGTAGACGTTTCATCCCCGGACGGTTCATCCCCGGACGGTTCATCCACGGACGATTCATAGAGCATATTAAATTTTGTTCATTAGTTGGCACTGTTGGCAGGGTAATACAACGTCCCCGGCCAGTGAAGAGTGACATGTTCTATTGTTCTATCATCACCTATTAAAGCGTCGACGGCTTAGAGTTGCATGTTCAATTGGCCGTTGTTTAAAATTCTGTACACCACAGTACGAATGCCAATGAACAGTGGAATCAGATCAGACAACAACGTTTGACAAAACGACATGGCATACGCTTTTAAGTTCGAACAGTAGGCTACTTGTTAGAACGCTTTGAATTTTATTTCTAAATTAATTAACCGATGGGACTTGAATTGGTCGGCAGAGTGAGACGTGCTGTTGCAGGATGCGGAAGGGCGAATGTCCTGATATATCTTAGGGCAATTGCCCATTTGTCGCGCACTTAACACTGCGTCCACTGGATGAATCGTCCGGGGATGAAACGTCCGGGGATGAAACGTCTACTGGATGAATCGTCCACTGGATGAATCATCCTGGGATGAAACATCCTGGGATGAATCGTCCGGGGATGAATCGTCCTGGGATGAAATGTCCTGGGATGAAACGTCCACTGGATGAATCGTCCGGGATGAACCGTCCGGTTGAATCGTCCTGGGATGAAACGTCCGGATAGTGGTTATGGACTTGGGCAGAGTTTATCAGAAGTTAGAGGGCCTAAGCCCCAAGAAGGCCCAGATTCAGTTTTTTTACCGTGAAAACAGGAGCAGACTCATACATTTTTGGGGGGAAATGGGTCCTTACACAAAACTTCAATCTTTTAAATCCATGCTAAAATCATACTTGTTAGCTAGGGCTTATCCCGTGTAACTGTTTTTGTAAGGCGCCCTTGTAACGGCATGGCTGTGTTACTGCGCCATATAAATCGTCACTATTATTATTATTATTATTATTCAATCGAATGACTAAAAAAGGTCATCAACTTTTTTGGCAGAGAAAATAAATATTGTCGGCACTGCTCGTTCTGGACCAAATCTCTGCTCCAACAAAGCCCAAGCTATTTTTTAGCCCCCAAGAACGGAAACCAAACTCTGCCCATGGTTACAGAGGACATGAAGTTCAAAGATATGAACATGAAATTCATTTCCCTGAATAGCTCTAAAGAGCATGGTGTCAGACTCTCGCGCTAATGATTCTGCCATACGAGTATCAGGATGTAAGTAACCGGCTTGTCTAAGTCTGTTCATGAAGCCCTCAACGTAGGTTTTGCTCCCTCCACTCAGAAGGCCCCATCATGCAGGAGGGGCATACATATTTCTAGATGACAGTGCAGCTCTCATAATTGTTTGTAAGTCTTTCATGGAAGACATGTGTGTCTTGAGGGTTCTGATGGTATACAGTGAGGCATAACGTATCTTGTCACACATCAATGGCATTTTGCGACGGTGAAAACAAAAAGCATAAATAAGCTCATTGTCCCACAGCCAGCGGAATCAACTATGGTGTCTCCAAAACACTCTTTGACGTCTGAAACTTCGTTGAAGTGGACGAATCGCAAATGTCTGCCATGCTTTTACCCTTTTTTTGACCGCCTGTTGCACACTTAAGACATGACTAGCAGACTTACACGTCCCTCATAGATCGACTAGCGCCAGTTGCTTCTTAGATGGCTAAGAGGTCGTAGTGAATACCGATTTATCCGCTAATAGCCAACTAGCCAGATGTAGTCAGCGACTAAGACTTAAGAAATCGTGGTGAACATGGGCCCATGTGATATACTTGAAGTAAACAGACCATAACTAGCTGGATCATCCCTCCGGGTGTCCGTTTTACCTCTGGATGTACCTCCACACTGTGTACAGTTGATCTCCTACCCAAAGATAATATTCATGCCAATTTGTCAACCTTATTGTTATTTTAAAATGTTTTGCTTATTGGGAGCAGCAAAAATTGAACTGAATTAACATCATGATCACAAGATTACAGTAGTATAGAGTCAAGCTTATATATTAGCTGTATGTTTGTAGTTGCATCAGTACTATTCAGTAGCAATGTAGTATAGGTGTTGGGTCACCTTCTTGCTCAAATATTGCTCTCACAGAGCACAATAAGGCGATCAAGCACTAGGAGATAAAGCAAAAAAGTGTCCATTGCAGCTGAACCCAGATTCTCAGATTATAAGTCTGTTCAGAGTTCACGTCTTGTGCATTGGGATGGAAAAACTTCTTCCAAACATATTGGGTAAAAAAACTGTTGACTGAATTGCAGCTGTTGTAACCAGATATGGAATCAAGTTGCTGTTGACAGTCCATAAAAATTGGAAAATGTACTGGTCATGACCACAAGATTCCATGCTCTCAGTAGGGTGGATGCCATCAGTCAACTTCAAGCAATTGAAAATTGTGACCAAGTAAATCATACACCTCTTTGAGGTAACTGAGCATCACAGCGAACGAAGTCAAGATCTTCCTTTCAAAGTACTTAAAAGAATGGGATGATGATGAGTCCTAGGAGAAATTTAAAGTTCATGACTCAAGAGTGAAAGCCATGAACGTGGTCAATGACAGCACTGAAAATGCCATTACACTCATTCAGAAGAGATGTTCCCAAATAATAGTTTCTCCAGCTGTTAAGAGATCAGCCCTGCAACATTTTACAAAGTCGGTCTTTTAATTGGCTTAAATAAGCACCCATCACTGGTACATCAAGTCCCTGCAATTTGTCCAAATACAATTTCTTAAAGTCAAAAAGTTTCAACACTGGAGATAATTCATCTGCTTTACTCCTCTTTAGGCATCGCGAGGGTCGGTAAGGGTCAGGTTAGGCGTCGCGAGGGTTGGTTAGGGTTAGGATTCCCTTTTTGAATTTATGAATCCCTTTGCTTCTATCCTCAGGGACCTTGGGTATTTCCTTCATGGTCTTTCAGTGTTTAATCTAGTCCCCCTCCTCTGGGGGGGGGGGAATTGAGGTTTCTGGGGGGGGGGAGACAATTGAGCGTCCGAAGGATGCTCGTGATGCGCATAGCACCGAGACTGGGAGGGGGAGGGGTACGGGGATGCGCCCCTCCCCACCAGAAACTTTTTGAATTTCCACATTGCAATGGCAGCATTTTAAGGTGTCGTCTTAACAAAATAGCTGTACATTTTCAGTGACCCATTAGAAAATTTTTGAATTTCCCCATTGCAATGGCAGCATTTTAAGGGGTCATCTTAACAAAATAGCTGTACTTTTTCAGTGGCCCATTAGAAACTTTTTGAATTTCCACATTGCAATGGCAGCATTTCAAGGTGTCGTCTTAACAAAATAGCTGTACTTTTTCAGTGACCATGTAGAAACTTTTTGAATTTCAAGATTGCAATAGCAGCATTTTAAGGGGTCATCTTGACAAAATGGCTCTACTTTTTCAGTGACCCATTAGACACTTTTTGAATTTCAACATTGCAAAGGCAGCATTTTAAGGTGTCGTCTTAACAAAATAGCTGTACTTTTCAGTGACCCATTAGAAACTTTTTGAATTTCAAGATTGCAATAGCAGCATTTTAAGGTGTCGTTTTAACAAAATAGCTGTACTTTTTCAATGGCCCATTAGAAACTTTTTGAATTTCCACATTGCAATGGCAGCATTTTAAGGTGTCGTCTTAACAAAATAGCTTTACTATTTCAGTGACCCATTAGAAACATTTTGAATTTCCACATTGCAATAGCAGCATTTTATGGGGCCATCTTTATAAAATAGCTGTACTTTTTCAGTGACCCATTAGAAACTTTCTGAATGTTCACATTGCAATAGCAGCATTTCGAGGTGTCATCTTAACAAAATAGCTGTACTTTTTCAATGACCCATTAGAAACTTCTTGAATTTCCACATTGCAATGGCAGCATTTTAAGGTGTCATCTTAACATGATAGTATCATATATTATAGTAGTAAATAATGTCATTATAATCATATAATAATAAATAATATCACGGTATATTACAACAATTCCATGTAAAACAATGATGAAAACAGTAACTAAAAACCAATATCATTTCGTGAAATTTTTCTGGGGGGGAAATGTCAATCCTGGGGGGGAACTTTCCCCCCCCAGAGACGTCTAGATTAAACACTGATGGTCTTCTCCAACCAAAACGAGTAACTGGATAGTGGACATTCCCTTAACCCTTTAATGCCAGAGGGTATAGGATTTCCCATACCATTTACTACCATCTCGGCATTAAAGGTTAAGCAAGTAAAGTATTTTCTTACTGCACTTGCAAATGCACAATGGTACATAAAACATCAAAGTAATCAAAGGTACAAAAATTAAATCACAGGTCGAATGAAAGTACTAAAACATTAGCATCAAACAAGTCATCTAATAAATGTACAACATTCTAGTGAAAATCCATACATCAGTCAACAAATCACAGTATGGTATCTCTAGACTGAGCGAGGCCTACGGAAGTATCCAGTTACTCATGAAGACTGAAGAGTAAAGACTCTTCAACTGGTGAAGAACACAGCATTCACACGACTGTGGTAGAACGTAGAATATTGTGGAGTCGGCTGCCTGTCAAACCACATGAACAATGACGCGAAGTGCGCAAAATGATTGTTTGCTTTCAGGGCCGGATTAAGGCATGTTCAACATGTTCGGCCGAACAGGGGCCCACACTCTAGGGGGCCCCCACACATGCAATAAGAATATTTTCATTGTTAATTCTAATGATAAAAGTGAGAAAGTTCATTCTCAGAACATACTGTCAAATTATTCCGAAACTACTGATTTTAACATATACAGCTTTTTCACATGACATTGTATGGGGGCAGTGTAAGGATTGTGGAAAAATAACTGGGGGTGTTGGAAAATTATTAACTTGGAATTGGGGTGTGAAAAACAGACTTTACTATGGGGTTCTAAGAAAGACGGACGAATTGAAAACCCACAACCCCCTGGCAATTCTCACTCTGTGTGGGCCCCTAAATATTGGAGTTTCTATTACCAGACTGATAGTTCTTAAATCAGCCAGAAATGCTAATAAGACTTTAAGAGAGCTCTAGCATTTTTAATTGCTTTCTTAAACACTTGATACCTCACCCAATCGAAACTGAAGTGCATTTTGAAATGGCCTCATTTTAATCATAATGTACACTGCGCACTGTGGGCAGTAGCTATACATTCTTTCTTTTTAAGAATTAGGTCTACTATACTGGCATTACCCCAAAAACATATGTTTGTTTTTAATCAGTGGCAGCACGACAGCAGGGCAGCTCAGGGCAAATGCTCTGGTAAAAATCCTTTGACTTGGTAGTTGTGGCAGATTTTTTTTCCTGCCAAGAATTTATATGTGGCATAAATCGCTTCTGTGTTATTTACTTGTTCGATCGAGTACCCTGGCAATACCCTGGTTACAAAGAGTCTGACCATGAATCACTCGTATATTCTTAATCATAAAAAGATGTATACTTTAATATTGGACTGGAATATCATGAGAGCTGTTACAAGTGTAAAAAAAAGAAACGACTTAAAAGGCTTAATAGACGAATGTGGATTCGTTGAATATAACACATTTTGCATGTCCTTTTGTCGCGATTCTGTAAGGTTGGGGCCCACACACTTTTTACCAAACAGAGTCCCCACATTTGTTAATCCGGCCCTGTTTGCTTTACAGACAATGTCATCAATGAGTGCAGAAACCCCAAACTATTTGAAAGTGTGACACCAAGAACCTTGACTGCATCGACCAGTTCGATCCCTGTTATGGGAAGAGGAGTCGGAAGTTTTGGAACGGGGATGCCTAGATATAGCCTTAATTTCTCGCAGCATATCAAGTCCGAGTTGTCTCCAAGATCCCTCTTTCATACTGCTACTGTGACTCTTGTACATGCCTTTGTCACTAGTAGAATTGGTCACTGAAGCACTTCGGTACTCTAGGATCTGCCACTTGGACTAATTGGGCGCCTAGAACGAGCTCTTCCTTCAGCTGCTCGCCTCATTGGCCGCATTTCTAAATAAGCTCCTCTCTCTGCCTACATGAGTGACGTTCTTCACTGGCTTCCTGTTTCTCTTCCATTTTTGCACAATTTCATTACCTCATCGGTCAAGCTAAATTTCATATCTGTGAAGATGCATCTTGTTAAGCTGTGCGGGTTTATTTATCTTCCTGTTCACATTCTTACTCGCGTCATGGTGTAAGAAGGGATGGTGTGCACACTTCCTATACTGGCCATACAATGTTTTTGGCATTTCAGCAGGTGGCGCTGCTGTCCCCATTTGATCGTTGGCAGCATAGACAATATAGAGCAAGAAGTATAAGGAACGTTCGAAACATGGAACATATGGACAAGGAGAGGGCAGGAACATAGCAGGGAGTATCACTTGGAGCACATAAGGGGCGATGAGAATCAGGTAAGATTGCAGGGAACATGGAACATCACACGGAACACCAGGGAACATGTAGGCCTAAGCGAATATACAACAAAGAGCGTGGAACGTAAAGAACATGAAGCATCACAGAGAACATTGTTCAGAGAATATATGACGAGGAAGACGGAACATGCATGCATTACGGAACATGCCACAAGGACTGTAGAACGTAAGGAACATGGAACATCAGGGGAAACATCGGAAACATTAAGGAACATGGAATACGGAAAGTGCAACAAGGAATTGGAACACAAGGAACATGGACCATCAGGTGACATAAGGAACATGGAACTTCAGAGAAAATCAGAATCAGTGAAGAACAAGGAATGCGGAACACAAAGAACAGGGAACATCACGGAACATAAGGAACATGAAACATCATAAGGAACACCAGAGACACCAGAAAACAAAAGACGCGGAACAAGCAACAAGGTCCGTGGACCATAAGCAATTGTACAACAAGGACCGTGGAGCATAAAGAACCTGGAACATCGCGGGAAAATGAGAAACATTTAAGAACACGGAATGTGGAACATGCAACAGGATCCGTGGAACGTAAGGAACATGGAACATAAGAGGGAAGATCAGAACCATTAAGAAACATGGAACACGAAATGTGGAACAAGGAATGTGGAACACAAGGAACAAGGAATATCAGGGAACGAAAGGAACATGGATCATCACTGGAAAACAGAACACGGAATGTGAAACATGCAACGAGGTCCGCGGAACACAAGGAACAAGGAACATAAGATGGAACACAAGAAACATTAAGGAACATGGAACCCGGAATATGCAACAAGGAATGAGGAACACAAGGAACATTAGGGAAGATAGGAAACAAGGAACATCGCGGGAACTTCAGAGGCATTTAAAAAATACGGAACGCGGAACACGCAACAAAGACCGTGGAGCATAAGGAACATGGAACACCAGAGGCCGGGAACATCTGCATCAGAAACATTAAGGAACAAGGAACGCGAAACATGCAACAAGGACCATGAAACATAAGGAACATGAATCATCAGGATATACATCAGAAATATTAAGGAACATGGAACGCGGAATATGTTGCAAGGACTGTGGGACATAAGAAACAGGGAACACCAGGAACATGGAACATCACATTGAGCACCAGCGACATAAGAAAAAAGGACGCGAAACAAAGCAACAAGAACCGTGGAACATAGGGGAATTTAATTTAATTTTTAATTTAATTTCATTTAATTTTTTAAACAAGCATAAGGAACCTGGTATATCACAGGGAACATCAGGGAACAAGGAACACAAAACATCAATTAACAGGGAACAGAGAGCACATCACAGAGAACAAGGAACATCAATAGGAACATCAGGGTCAGAGGACATAGTTAACATGGGATCAATCACAGGGAACACATAACATCACATGGAACAGAGAACATGGAACACAGGGGAGAAAAGGAAACAAAGAGCAAAGGGAACAGAATAGTGATGTAGCTTTTCCGGAAAAGTATTTTGACGGAAAGTTTCCGGAAAGTTTCCGGAAAGTTTCCGGAAACTTTCCGAAGAACCAGAAAATACATTAAACTCAGATAATATAAGATTTTCACTCTCAGAAATTTTTCTTATAGTTTAAACTCCTTTTATTTACAGTACTTCTGTCGATGCAAACAATGTTGAACTTAAAAATAATTAATATGAGCAATAAACACTATTCATTAGCATTTCAGACTATAGTAGCCTATAGAAAACTAGTTGCTTGCATGTATGCAGTCATCTCTGTTGCTGGAAATGTGTAAGAAACTGATATAAACATGAAGTAATATAGCATCAATTTCTGTTTCTGTCTTATATTTTCATAACTCACAAATATGAAGGTGACTGAATGATAAAAAATATTTTCTCTAAATATACAGCAAAGTTTAATTGCATTTAATTCCTAAATGTACCGGTATTTTTGGGCTGTGTGAACAATTATCACTAACACTAGCAGCGCCATCTATTGAATAAACTATTACTTATAACCACCTAAGACTGCTTATAGTGATGGATGTATTTAGTAACATTATATTGAAAGAAAATTTCGGACTCCTTAGAATTGAGCATGTATTTAATGATATTTCATTGGCGGAAAAATACGTCGGAAAGTTTCTGGAAAAATATGAAACTTTCTGGACAATTTTTCCACCTCACAACACTAACTTCTGATAGTGATTGATGTATTTAGTAACATTATATTGAAAGAAAATTTCGGACTCATTAGAATTGAGTATGTATTTAATAATATTTTATTGGTCAAAAAATATGTCGGAAAGTTTCCGGAAAGATTCGTCGGAAAGTTTCCGAAACTTTCCGGAAAGATATGAAACTTTCCGAGGAAAGTTTCCGCCTCACAACACTAGAACAGAACATAGCAAAGATAATTTGTGTCGCCCTCCTCCTTCGTCCAGACATGAGACTGGCACTAAGGAACGGACGTGCAAATTTTTTCGAAAAAACTTATGACCTTTTTTTTTTTTTTTTAGTCATCACAAGAATTTCTCAAAAACATACCTTTTCTATCCGCCGAAAAAACTGATGACCTTTTTATGTTGGGTCATCGCGCTGTACGCACTTACGTATGTGCGTACGTCTCCGGGCGCCGCTGCTGTACGCACTTGCGTAAGTGCGTACGCCTGCGGGCGCCGCTGCATGTATGTCATACAATATCATGAAATTCCATTAGGCTTATGGGCGAGGTCCGTCAAATGAGAACGCCATCGCCATCTAGCGTCATTAGCCCCAAATTTCAGCCAAGTGCGCACCAGTGATGCCACAGCTGGGTTTTTTCCACTAGATCTGGGTTTTTTGGCCTTCGTCTGGGTTTCTGTTTTTGTGTGTGCAAAATCTGGGTTTATTTTGGTGAGTTGACATTTTGCACTTACAATACATGAATGCTCTGAAATTCAATGTAAAATGGTTGTGATACATATTTTTTCCCACTAATTTTAACCCTCTTACCCCGTATGGGCGCTATAGCGGCTTGGTGGTCTATGACAAATACCCGTAAGGCCGCTATAGAGGTTTCAACATATAAACCGTATCCCCGTAAGAACATTATATATATATATATATATATTTATATATATATATAAAAATATATATAAATATATATATATAAGGCCAATATATATATATATATATTATAATATATATATATATATTATATATATATATATATTATATATATTATATATAATATAATATATATAATATATATATAATATATATTATATATATAATATATATATACATATTATATATATAATATATATATATATAATATATATATAATATGTATATATATAATATATATATATTATATATATTATATTATATATATAATATATACATATTATATATATAATACCCAGTGGTTATCTCTACTCCCACATTTATATATAATATATACATAATATATATAATATATATATATATTATATATATTTTATATATTTATATTATATATATATATATTATATATATTATATATATATAATATATATAATATATATATAATATATATATATTATATATATTATGTATATATTATATATACAGGGCCATCGGGTGGGCGTTCCGCTTGCTGGGGGGCTATCGGGGTAAGAGGGTTAATTTTAAACTCCACAATCAAGATCTCACGTTGTCAATTCACAAATAATTTATAATTTGAAGAATAGCTATGCACAGAAATAAACCATTTTGACATCTCAAAATAGGTCAGGTCACTCCTCACTCCTTGTTAAGCCATTTTGACATCTATAATATATATACACACACACACACACACACACACACACACACACACACACACACACACACACACACACACACACACACACACACACACACACACACACACACACACACACACACACACACACACACACACACACACACACACACACACACTGTAGGTCAGGTCAATCCTCTAGTGGCAAAATGCTTTATTTTTTGCAGAGTATTAATGTTCCAGCAAGGTTCTCAAAACGTTGGATTGTTGATGTATCAAGAAAATTGGGCTGTAAGACTTTGTAAACTTAAGCCACGTGTGTTGTGTTTACAATTCTGGTAGACTCTACCCACCACGCATGCGCAGACGAATATATCGATTAAGCTTATTATCAGTATGGATGCCGAGTCTCTGACAACTTTAAAAATTGATATTTTAAAAGTTGTAATCACATTTTATTCGACTCTTTTGACGAACATTTTGTTAACCTTCACACGAACAAGCGAAAAACCAACTTAATTTGAACAAAGGGGTCTATAATAGCTTATATGAATAGTCTGGGTTTTTCTGGGGGTTTTTCGGAAGGAAATCTGGGTTTATTTCTGAAACCCCAGTGGCAACACTGGTGCGCACACCATCCCCTCCTACACCATGCTCGCGTCAAATAAACTGAATCACATACGTGTGAAATGCTGAATGCATCCAACATCAACGAGCTTCGCTCGAAATTTCATTGTGAAATAAAGAAATTTCCAGTAATTTTACGCCGCAGCCATAAAAAAATAATGTACTATAATAACTTGGTCCACATGTCCACAGTACTGGTACTAAGTACTTTCAGTGTAAAATTCGATGACACTAAAAACAATCTATGTTAGAAACTAAGGACAGACCCAGAATCTCCTTATTTTTCGACGTTGTACAACATTTTGGACGATAATCGGGCTCCAGAAAAGTTCACATCTTGTTTTCAAACTAAAAGCACAAAATTAGTTATATTTATGAACGTAGATTGGCGAATAATCATGTTTGCAAAATAAAACATCGTCTTTACAGATTCAAATTATAGTGTGTAGATTAGTAACGAAATTATAAGTTGCGCGACATCTATGGTTGAGAGTAAAATGGAGTGAAATGAGACACCAGTACTGTTAAAGTACAGAGTCCTTGCAATGAACCAACTAATCAAGGAATCCTTGCTACGAATCAGGGTTGCGCAGGTCATCAAGAAAAGCGCGAGTTCCGTCACAGTATAAATAATGGTTGCGCTCCTTTTCAAAGCGAGTGGGCGCAACCATAGAGGTGTAGGCTATTATATAATGAATTATATCACTAGAGAAAGTATCAAGTCTCCATATTGAAGTCGCCGTCTAATTCGCACCGACCAATCACATCATATGTCTAATTCGCACCGACCTAGGGGCCGTCCATAAAGTACGTCACGCTCCGGGGGGGTGTAAGAAAGTGACAGTTTGTGACAGAGGGAGGGGTCAGGCCATGTATGACGTCACACATTTATTTTTTTAAATTTTATTTCCAATTTATTTTTTTATTTTTTAGTAGAATTTAATAGCTTTAAAAATAATTTTCAGAAATGTTGTGAAACATTTGAATTAGTTTCATGTCAAAATAGCATGAAATGCGTATCTCCTGAATGTGTTGTTCACGATTCCTCTCGCTAGGAGCGCTAGTAATGCTGTTGCGAAGCCTTGTTTTATGTATAGCCTTGCTTTCGTCATACCGGAAGTATTATTATTTCTATGGTTGTCCGCTGCATAATTATGTCACTGAGCGACAAATTCGGAATTTAATTTTTACATATAACAGTAATTATTATAATAAAAAATTTTGAGGATTCAGAGGTAATATTTATATAATTTAATCATTATTATGATGAACATATAAACAATTATATTACGTCATTGTTTAAAATATATGATACCAAGCCATTGTATTATCTAATAAATACCCACTTTCATTTGTCATCGTATATTAAAACAAAATTACACCACGCTTTTTTACTTTAACATCCACTAGCGGTTCTTATAGTACCTAAAATCCGACCCGGCCCGGCCAGCGTGTCTAAAACCCGGGATAAAAGTTGATTTCCCGTCACTATCAAAACGTTTAGGGACACACGTCCCATCAGAGGGATTATAAGGGATAGTACCCTAGGGTCTAGAGGGTCAGGTCAATTTTTGTTCGAAAGTGTGACGTACTTTAGGGGGTGGTCCGAGATTTGTGACAGTTTGTGACAGGGGGAGGGGGATTAAAATGGTCAAAAATAGCGTGACGTACTTTATGGACGGCCCCCAATCATGGGCGATTTCTCATGCCGACCAATCACAGTCTTACAACATCGATCAGGAAAATAACTGAAATAATATCAACATTTTTGTAATGATTTGAACATGTCGATGCTTTCTTGTGAATATTGCAGTTTTCTTGCAATATTCACTTGAAAGTTAACATCGACATGTTCGAATTATACAAATGTTGATATTATTTTAGCTGTTTTTCTAGATCGAAGTTCAAAGACTGTGATTGGTCGGTACGAGACTTCACATCTGACTGCAGGGCAGATAGGCTACGTCATGCTCTCTCTAGCGCTTATGTTATACATGTAATACATCTCAATGGGCGCAGCAACCCTATGGGACCCACGGGACGCGTTCCTCCCAACTTCTGAGAGGCTTGAGACGGACCCACCCAACATCCGACAAAACTCACGAGAGGCTTGGGTGTGGAGTCCATGATTCTCATCCATTTGGCGTCGACTCCAACTTTTTGATGTGATGTGATGCGCAGCGTCCATGACTCCAAGAATTCAGACCTTAACGGAATCACTGCATGATTACGAGCCACAAATTCATAACCGGTCACGAGACTCACGACCCGGGAAATTGGCCACCAATTTAATCTGTTTTGTACTAGGGTAGGCCCAACGGGCATATTTTTGCAAAGTGATGTAGATCGACCAATGCTGTCCATACAACCTTTTCGGTACCGCGGGCCGCAGACGATGTTATTTTAAAGCCGAGGGCCGCAACAGTAAATTCAAAAGCAATAGTTAAAATTTAGCGATAATTGACATTAATTATGGAATCATTCTAACGCAAAATGAATGACAATAATGCACAACTGCATATAATTATGCCATATTATTCACGCCTTACAACGGTTCAGCACAAAAAGTATTGGGTGACCGGCCGTGACCCAACCACAGTTTTGTTGGCTCAGCTGCACTTTATGGCCGAGACGGATTTCCATCCTTCTGCTCGTCGAAGGTGTTGAAGCCAGAGTCTTCGGTCTAAAGATCAGTCATAATCGTCGGTCGAGAAAGATCCCCAAAATATCGGCTTTTTTCGGCCCTGGGTCCCTGAGGCCCATCGATTGTTTCCTTCCTCCCCTCAGGACTAGAACTGGACTATCGAAAGGCACAGACATGGTTGAACTCTGCAAGGAATGACTAGAAGTCTAGAAGTGAGCAGTTTGTGATGGTTTGCGAAGTACAGGAATAAAGCCAGAAGGCCTGCTTCAGCCTCATGGAGAGACTACGGGAACCTATCCACACTGATTTAGAAAGAGGACATTAATTGTCGGTTTGCCATCCTGCATGGCAGCTGTCCAAACTCCGGCAACTGTTAGAATATTATCACTAAGAATAAACGCAACAGTCGACCACTGACTTTGTCCTTAACTTCATTTAGCACAAAGTTAAATTTTTTAGTGAGCTCGGTGGGCCACTTGAAATCATCCCGCAGGCCGCACGTTGGACAGCACTGCTATATAAGCTTACATAGGCTACGTTTAATAACGATCGAGACGCACTGTAATATCAATTTCTTCAACCTGCTGAATAACTCTAACAAGAACATGTTGAAATCGTATAACTGCCCAGGTCTAGCTGGCTTAAACCTTTGTGGCCCTCACCAAATTCTCAGGAGCCCTTAGTCCACCATCGATGTGGCCCATGTGGGTGTAGGGGTATGGGGCCGTCCATAAAGTACGTCACGCTCCAGGGGGGGGAGGGGGTGTAAGAAAGTGAGTTTGTGACAGGGGGGAGGGGTCAGGCCATGTGTGACGTCACACATTTATTTTTTAAATTCTTTTTTATTTATTTTTTTCTTAGTACCTAAAATCCGACCCGGTCCGGCCAGGCGTGTCTAAAACCCGGCCTGGCGGGATAAAAGTTGATTTCCCGTCACTATCAAAGCGTTTAGGGACACACGTCACTATCAGAGGGATTAGGGATAGTATCCTAGGGTTTAGAGGGTTAGGTAAATGGTTGTTTTTAATTTTTTTTCTCCGAAAGTGTGACGTACTTTAGGGGGGGGTCCGAGATTTGTGAAAGTTTGTGACAGGGGGAGGGGGGGTCAAAAATGGTCAAAAATAGCGTGACATACTTTATGGACGGCCCCTATGGTTGTTGCCTTGCAGCCGGAGGGTTGTAGGTTCGAATCCACCAAGTCGCCACCGCGTAGGGAACTTGAGCAAGTCCTTCACTCGCAATTGCTCATGCACCTCGGCGTGAAACTACAGCACGGACAATACAGTGTCCGTGCTGCAGTCGGGAGCACCTCTGAGTAGCGAGCTTGAAGGGGCACTATAACAAGTGCACATACAAACAAAAATCATATGGTCCCTACCCCTTCCACCACAATGCCCTCCAGTTCCACATATTGATGCCCATAGAAGTTCTATGTCAATGTTTTTAGAACCCAAGAAAGCAATTTCTTAGATTTGCTGACCAAATTTTTTGCGCCGTTTCATTGATGGCAATTAAATCAAAAATTTTGACAACACTCAACCGAAGGCTCACTTCTTTCATAGGGTAAGCCGAAAAACGAGTTATTTTGATACAGATTAGGCCTAATTAACCTAAAGCAGAAGCGACTATTTTTTGCCATTGTGAGCTTATTCCTGATAATACTGCACATCTAGGAAATCATGATTATACATATAGGCGTAGGAGGCAGGGATCCAGATGGGCAAGTGCCACCCCTCCCCATTTCTGCAAACTAAATGGACAAGGAAGGATAGCAGAATTTCACGGAAAACTTTTGAATTCATGGTATCATTTAGTGATTCTGGTGAAAATCGCAGCAATTCACGAGCCAGAATTTTCCCGAAAATCACGGCAACTCGATCGTGGCATTTGGGGAAATTCACAGCATTCAAACTAAGTTTCAAAGATCATGGAATTCATGGTTTCAATTACATCGAAAATTTCTACTAGGCCTATTCAATTTAACTCTTAATTTCTCCGTTCTCACAATTTGAAAATATATGAATCAGAGTAAGTGGCGATTATAGCTTAGCTCCAAGACCATGCTCATGAAGTGTTTGAACACACTTTGTCTGTCACTGACACCTTGGCCATTTTAATGTTTTATCAATTTCAATTTTATTGTTTTAATAAAAAAATATCAATCTGAAAAATTCTTTAGTTACAATAATAATAATAATAATAATAATAATAATAGTTTCAACTCGGTGGCCTTTCGAGGAACTTTAGCTGAGCCGGTCCCAGAGGATATATAATATTAGTTATTGCTTCCCTATTTTATTGTACTTCCTGTTTTGATGTTGTTCGTTGAAAATATTAAAAGGTTTATAATAATAATAATAATAATAATAATAGTTAGTAATAATAATAATCTTCCTTTATTGAACAATTCTGTTGACAGATCGCAACCGGTTACAGCACTTGTACAGTTATGCAATTGAAACAAATAACAAGAACACAAATCACAGAAGACGTAAATCTTACTTACTAACAGAACAGAAATCTTAACTAATATAAACAGAACAGACAGCCTGCAATACAACTTGATAGTCATCTTGCTAGATGATGTCACAGTGACGTGCAGCTTTGCTGGTACATGTAACAGGTTTCTTTTCTAAATAATAATAATAATAATGATTATCTGGCAATATCAAGTTTATTTTATAACAATTATTTGAGATGCGACTTAATAAAATCACTTTTTTAAACTTTCTGCTGCGTTAGGCCTATGTATTTGGATTGTAAAAAAACCAGTGGGTAGACTCACTAAAAGCGATATAACTTTTGATCTGTTTGAAAATTCTTGGTGAAATTTGGAAGTATGTAGATATGAATTGCCTTTAAGCCTGTAAGATTTTATTAAAAAATTCTTACTTTTGGCCGAAATATTGGCAAAATGCTTAGGAGATTACTTTTTTGGCCATCCCTGTATGTACAAATATCCGTTCCTAGTTCAATGTGTTTGTTGCACACATTTTGCAGAAAGTGAAGCTGGAGCTGGTGGCACTGGCATGGACTAATGCTGCGATGTAGATGATTTGAAGTGATTTTTGACAATTCTGTTTATATGAAACAACTTCCATCGCAATTATCATGAAGTTGTATCCGTTTAATAAAAATTCTTGACTGCTATCTGGTTGGATAACTTAGACTGCGTTCTTATCGCATACATAGTGCAGTTACAACCTACTTATCATATAAAGTTTGCAAACCAATGAAAACCCAGATGCCCAGTTTTTACTGCCATCAACAGCACAAAATAATTTGATGAAAACAACTATAAAGTCTGACACACAAACTTAGCACCAGAAAACTCCAACATGTCCAAAATTACTGAGCAAATTCTGCATTCTGATGAAATAATCTTTTGAAACGACTTAGAAGTCGATCAGTGACCAACATGGCTGGTGACATGCACAGACAAAATCAGACATGTGGTTTGTATTATGCAATGTCAGAAGAACCAGCCAAAGATAAACTGAACCCCTCAGGGAAGAACAAAAGGGAGACAAGAGTTTACAAGGAAGAACTAATCAGCACCGTCGACATGATGTGCTTGGAAATGTTGTGGGATGAGGCTGAGAGACGGGCAATGGACAGGGGATAACAGAGCTGGTGACCTGCAATTCTTGCATGGGAAGGACTAAATACAAAGTGGACCTTGCCACTCTTCCTTCTGCGACTAGCGAAACAATCCATCTGATATTTGTCCTATTCGTCTTCATCATTTTCCTCCATATGCAGTTTGTAGATTAGCTGAAATAAACAAACCTGTAAGCTATAATTATGGACACTAAGACCATTTAATGATTACAAGTACTTAAAGTACAGGTGGTACACGAATGCAAACTGCACTTTCTAAATACGGATTGCCGCTTGGCACAGTTGTAGTTGATACCTAAGAGAACATTTTAAGAAGGGGAGCCAGCCAAAATTTCCCTTAGAATTCAAACTGGCGGTTTTTTCAAAATGGTGTCCTGAGGCTATGAAATCCTTATAAAAATCATGTCATAATCGTGTCTAATGTCATTTCTATATGTTTCTGACTCGAATAACATGAATCTAAAGTCAAAATCAACATTTAAAAAAAGTAGATATATTCTTTAATATAACCAGTTGCAAAACAGCACTCTGGTGAACAAGTATCACATATAAAACTTCACATATGATATTAAAAACTATCGACAAAACAAAGTAATTAGTATGTATAAAGCATTCTAAAATAAAATAAAGCATTCTAGACATCAAAATTAAACCAAAAAAGGTCATTTTAATTTTAAAATAGCAAAATTGCAATTTAAAACCCAATAAATGTTTCTTCATTTCCATTGCTTGTTTCCAAATTTCTTGTGGCATCATCTTTTTAACTGTGGATGGTTTATCAGTTTTAATCACTAAGCATCGTAAAAATTTGGAATAGCCCTTAAAACTCAAAATGGTGGCTTTTTACAAATATCTTATCTTCTTATCTGACCATTTATAAAGCGCTTCTCGCAGCAAGAGCCTTTCAGAAGCGCTCCCAGTGCGTTTAACTCCGAGAAAAAAGACAAGTTTTTAGACGAGAGAAAGACGAGGATACACTACCAGAGAGAATGGCAGAGCGAACTGATGGGGGAAGCCCATTCCATAAGGAGGGACCAATGCAGGCAAATGATCTGGATTGAGCCATGGCGGTCCGACTCGAGGGACAAAAAAGTCAAGCCGATCAGAGGACCTAAGAGGACGCAGCGAGGTGGCAGAAAGGGGCGAAGCATCTGATCACACAGATACTTCCGAGCAAGACCGATTTGAGACTTAAGGACCAGAATCCGGACTTTAAATTGTATGCGGACAGAGAGAGGAAGACAGTGAAGTTGTTCAGTCATGAATGTAGAAATGTGGGAGAATCGAGGAAGACGGGCAATGAGCCTAGCAGCGGCATTGAGTACAGATTGCAGAGGAGCTAGGCGAACTTTAGGCAGTCCAATAAGGACAGAGTTGCAATAGTCGATCCGAGAACATACAAAAGCATGCACAATTGAGGTAAAGATCGATGATGAAGACAGATTTGCAAATAGCCTTGAGACGCCTTAGCTGGAAATAGGAAGAGCGAGTAAGATTGGCAATGTGCTCAGTGAAGGTGAGAGAACTATCAAGGGTGACACCTAGGTCTCGAACACTGGAGGAGAAGTTAAAGTGAGGAAAAGTTTGAGAGAGCAGTGAATAGTCGAGTTTTTGAAGCTGCTTAGGAGTGCCAAACCAAATCAACTGGGTTTTGGAAGAGTTCAAGGAAAGACGATTGGACGACATCCAACCTGAAATAGCAACCTGCATCAAAGATATTCATACAAACTGTCAATCTACACGTCACTTCGCTGTATCCAGCCCAATCAACTAGAGATGGTATATTAGAGATGATGCTGTCTGCTTGACCCCATAGATACTAGGTTTGGTATATGGCTCGAAGAGTGTGTAGGACTAGCGCATCAATACAATAATACAATACAATTTATTATTTCTAACGCGCTTTAACAAGACACGTCTTGCACAAAAGCGCACGGCCTATGATGTTAACAGTCGCTACAGCAAACAAAGTCATCTGAGAGTAATAACGCAGCCAAAAAACAACAACACGAGTCACAATCGAATGAACTCCGATGAAGACATAAGAGTACAGCCGGAAAGTTTCTCGTACGATGTTAAGTTGAGTTTAGGATCGGAATATTTGAGTCTCTGCTTGGTGGTCGAAGCAAAGAACAGCAACGAGCAGAACTATCGCAAACACGTAGCACCGCAACGTTACAATCCTCGCTGAAAGACAGTAAATGAAGCATAAAATCCTTCTCTCGTTTCATCGTCTCATTCGTGTAGTATGCAAGTCCGGTAATTCAATCGCAGGCTGGCGGATATGATGGTATTGTGATCAAAACTGGCATCCCTTGCGGAGGACGAAATAGATCCGTTAACTGGTGAACGCCGGTTTCCTTAGGTCCGCACACCAAGAAATTGCTGGCGGATATGATGGTATTCTGACCAACCTGGCATCCCCTGCGGAAGACGAAGTAGACCCGTCCAATGGCGAACGCCCGTTGCTTAGGTCCACACGAACTTGCGATACAAAATCCCGTCCAAACATTATGAAAACGGAGACGACAAAGTCAGAGAAGCAATCACGACTTCAAAAGACTAACAAATATTCACAAATTTCTCGGCGACGTTCACTACAGACACCATAATCTGCCGTAACGACTCAGAGGCCACACCGTCGGCCATTTTGCCAACGACCAACGACTACCAGATGCCGGATGGACATGATTATGGTGCAGCTTTGGTGAATAGGTGGTTGAGCGCTGCGAAAACTCTGAAGTCTGAGTACTGCACCAGCAAACAGATGTTTGCATGCTGTGATACAGTCTGAAATTCAAGCTCTGCACCACCATACAGAATGACAACAAAGTTGTCTTATGTTGAGCTGCAGAGTAGGTAGCTTTGATGGAAGAAAGAGGATTTAGTTTGATTTTTTCATAGAAAGAGCATTGTCGAGCTATATATGCTCGTATTAATGTTCAGTTTAAAGTATCATTTGATATAGTAAATGCAAATACAAATTATACAAAGCCTACAACAGCCAGGCTGCTCTATACACCCTGATGCCAAGTCAATCCAGGGAGGCCAAGCCGAGGAGACAGAGACAAGGACAATTATAGTTTTTTAAACACCAAACAATCAAATGACGTAATTGAATAATGAATGATAAGTCTGATGAATGGACCAACTTAAAAGGTGAGACAGATGCAGGAAGATAGTTATAATTTTAATGGACTAACATCTTATGAGATAATAATAATAATAACAATGACGATTTCTATGGCACCGTACCACAACCATGCCATTACAAGGGCGCCTCACATACTATACTAACAGCAGGATAGGTCCTGTGAAATAAAAAAGTCTTTAGTCCAGATCTGAAGGAGTCAACTGAGTCAGCTGCTCACAGGGCGGGACGAAGATGTTCCAGCATTTGGGGCTGGCCACTGAGAAAGCAGCGTCACACGGCGTAGTTGTGTGGTGACTATACACGTGCACAGAATCAGGATATTATCGCTGGAAGAGTTTGGATTTCAGTCGAGAGTGGCACTGAGCGGAAAGTAGCAGTTGAGTGCAAGCAGAAGTGCAGTGAAATAAGAAATAAATAGGCAAGATTAGAGGATGAGCAAACTGATGGAGGTCTTTTGGGAGTCTGTTCTAAAGAGCTGGTACAACAAAGACTGGGGAGCTATTGCAGAATTTCAGAGAGGAGACAATACTAGTTTGTATTTTTACTACTTTGTTTTAGCTAAATTTAAATTGCCATTTGATTTATTACGAAAATGTGCCAATTTCATAGTTTGTTCGCCGGGCGCCAAATATCCTAGCTACGCCACTGCATTTTCCACACAACCATCAGACTTTCTACCTGTTTGCTGCTTTGTAAGATGCAATTATAAAGTTCGCCATGGCCATGTTATGGTGCCATATAAATGTTGTAATTATTATTATTATTATTATTATTATTATTAAACAATATTTTTAATCGGTTGACATTCATAAGATGTTAGTCCATTAAAATTATAACTATCTTCCTGCATCTGTCTCACCTTTTAAGTTGGTCCATTCATCAGACTTATCATTCATTATTCAATTACGTCATTTGATTGTTTGGTGTTTAAAAAACTATAATTGTCCTTGGCAAATGAGGTTTTTCAATTACTGGATCTATATTTTGAACCTATCTTCCTGCATCTGTCTCACCTTGTAAGTTGGTCCATTATCTGCCATACATTGTCTGTCTGTGTCCATGGACTAACCTTCTGAGTATTGATTTCAGTGCAGCATGATTCTGGTGTACTTTAATGGTGTTTAGTAAAATAGACAATACTGTTGTCTATAAGTTGCTAATTAGAATTACTTGTGGCATCTGAGATGCAACTGAGCACTTCTTGCACTGTATCGTTAATCTGAAAAGCAGTTGAATAACTCCTACTTTCTAAAACTTTCGAACTTACTCTTTTAAAACGATTGGCCAAGTTCTCTGCAAACTCCTCTGGCTTCTTTCCATCTGGTACCATAGAGAGCAGTGGACGTCCTGCACCATTTGTCTGGTAGTTGGTATTTGCTTCCACACGCAAATATTCCACATTCAACTTTGTCTGCACATTTGAAAAACACAGTGGCCATACTGAGATTTGACGATTACTATGTTTAAAACCACAATATACATGCATGATCATGTCAAGTTTTCTACTGATTTTGTAGTAGCTTTAATTCGATAAATTCTGTTATATGAAGAATGTTGAAATGTTATCTGAAATTAAATGGCCTGTATGCAGCTATAATGCAGGGCCGCATTAAGACTAGTGCAGGCCCGGGTGCTGTGGTAACCTTGCGGGCTCAGTCTTCTGTCAGCCACTGGCCTACCATGGAGGCACATATACATGTAATTATACCGTGTTTCCTAATGAGTACACACTATACAGCCAGGGGATACTTTTCCTTTGGTACGTGTGTAAGCGTGTAATTGTTTCTAAGGAAAAGTTTCCTACACTAGTAGATATAGGTCTACAATATGTGACAGAAGGAACGTACGACTAGATTCTTTAATTGTTATTTATATTTATAAACCCTATGCTTATGTTCCATACAGCTGATTTTCTTCATTGTTCCCCACGTCCACATTTCGAAGGCCTTCAGTTTTCTTATGATTATATTGCTTGCTCTCATGGTTCATGTCTCAAATCCAAACAACACCACGTACACTCCATGCCAATGTTTTATCATCCGCTTCTCTGGATTCCTGTTTTCTCTTTTCTTTCAGTTTATCGTAATTCTTAAATTTAAGTTCATAAGTTCCTTCTTCCTATTTTCAGGTCTAATAAAATATAGCATCATATTTCTTTCGCAGACTCCAATAATATCATGGCAAACCGCTCTTTAGAGCGTCATGATCTTCTTGCACCAATTATAAAGTCTAGGAATTATCGGAGAAGAGTAGGCCTACACAGTGAAAGAGATCGAGACAAAGGAAATGGGTAGGACACAGGCTGAGGGCAGACTCACTGCGAAGAACAGTCATGAAGGAAAAATGAAGGGAAGCGAACAAGAGGAGGACCACGACAGGTAGTAATAGCAAATGGATAGGCCTACGGAACGTTTGAGGAAGAGGCATTGGACATTTCAGCCAGTCTCAGAGGCAGAAAACACTTTAGGGGGCCCTCACATGCGGGAAAAATTTGTCCGATAATTTTTAGATTTTTAGCAAATTTCCACCAAACGACTAAAAAAGGTCATCAAAATTTTTGGTCGAAGATCCACAACCATTTCCCGAACAGGGCCCCGCATTTCTTAATCCGGCCCTGTTCCCAAAGAAAAATTTACAATAACAATAAGTTCCTGCGATTTCAACCAATTCATAAGCTGGAGCTAATAAATCGGATGTGTAGGAGAACTTTGTCAAAATTTCATCGACGATAACTTCGTACTTATTATTGTTGCAGTGTTCTTGCTAAGAAATTTTTCCAAAAATGCGGGCCCCTAAAACTGCGGGCCCGGGTGCTGCAGCACCCTTAGCACCTACCTTAATGTGGGCCTGCCTGTATGTTGTAATCGTAAAGTTTAGTTACAACCATTCCAAAATTCAGTCGATAATTTGGTGTCCTTAGTTAGCGCGAAGAGTTGCAATGATATGCAAACTTGACTTGCTTAATTTGGTTACAAAATAAACCATTTTGATTTGATTTGATTTGAATAGACTGTTCTATTCTCTATGCTAATAGACATAAATTAAGTCAACCTATCTAATGTAACAATGAATTTGCCTTCAAAGAAACCCTTTCCAATGGCCTCCAAAACTAGTACATGATCTAATTTTCTACAAATCAACTGCATAAAAGTAATATATAAATAACACTCAGCAAGCCATTTGATAATTGAGAGAAATAAACTGACTGATACATTTTTACATGTCACTTTAAATGGTTTTCGTTTCATAAAGGCCTAAAAGTCAAGAGATTGAATCAACTCATATAATTAGCATAAATTTTGGATTAGAAAAATCAACACCTTCTCTTAGAACTCAATATGTCCTTAGATATTCTTGCTCATCCTGCTTTCCAGCATGAACTGGAACATTTTGCTAAACAACTTCTTTCGTTCTCTGCCAGACAGGTTCCCAAGTCCAACAACACCACTCGTTTTTCTTTGTACCTCTCTCTTCAGTCCTCTGTAGCCATCTTTTGTCATCATCTTGTCCAGTAGCATCGTTCTTGGTCTTCCTCGTTCTTGGTCTTCCTCGTTCTTGGTCTTCCTCGTTCTTGGTCTTCCTCGTTCTTGGTCTTCCTCGTTCTTGGTCTTCCTCATGTCTTTCTTCCCTCTATTCTCCCTCGATGATGTCTCTCATTACGGTGTCACCTCTCATGATATGGTCAATCCATTTTCTCTGCCATCTTAGTATTATCCCCACCGTGGTTCTTGTGATTCCTTTCTCCTTAGCTCTTTGGAGGCTAAATAAATTTTTAGGATTTTGGGCTATTATAGGTTGAATATATTTCGCATATTTCCCGTATATTTATAATGTTTATGTATTTGTATAATGCATATGTATGCATACATGCCAATGTATATATACAGCATATACAAGAAATTATACATGTATATGCATATGTTCAAATTTATATATATGTATATGTGCCTGTATACATGTATATACATATGCTCATATTCATGCATAGATATATACATACAGCTATATACAAATATGCCCATATACTTGAATATATGCATATATGCATTTATATTAAATATGTATGTGTTGTATATATATACATATGTCATGTCATGTCGCTATGCTGGCGTCGCTTCGTGATGGTTGGCTGCATGAGTGGACTAATGTACTCCAGCAAGATCTGTCCTTTACTGTACTCAATAGCGCCGCTCCCGACAGACCGGTCCACAATGTGATGTTATTGAGCTAGCATATTCTGGGTCTATCGAGGGGTGGGAGGGTTGGGGGGCAGAGGTGGGGGTGGAAGTGGGGGGGGGCTGAGACAAGGAAATTTTTCCGAAAACCCAAATTTTTCGGGTGGCCGGAAAAACCCAAATTTTTCGGGTGGTGTACCGGTGGAGGTCGGAGTGTGCTGTGGTGTTGTGGGTGTGGTGTGGTGGGGGTTGTGGCCAGAGCGGGTCGAATCCTAAATTTCCCGGGCAATGCCGGGTACCCCAGCTAGTAATACATACATGTGCACATATATTATATATCTGTAATTCTGTATTATGCACCCATATATACATACATATGTACATATACATATATACATATATGCATAGATACACATATGCATACATATTTAATCCCACACATAAATATACATATGTATGCAATTATGAGAATATATATATGTAATACTGTATGTATACAGGGTGCACCAAAAAAAGACCCACCCTAGGTTTTTTGCCAATATCTTGGCCAAAAGTAAGAATTTCGAAATGAAATTTTACAGTCTTAAAGACAATTCATATTTACATATTATGTTCAGATTTCATCAAAATATTTCAAACATAACAAAAGTTACACCAGTTTTAGTGAGATCAACCATCGTTTTTTGACGATTCAAAAAAAGCGACGCAACAACAAGTAACAAAAAACGATCTAATTATTCTGGCCAATATCTTGGCCAAAAGTATAATATCGAAATGAAATTTTACAGGCTTAACGACAATTCATATCTGCACATCGTGGTCATATTCCATCAAAATATTTCAAACAGAACAAAAGTTATACCACTTTTAGGGAAGTCACCCACCATTTTTTGACGATTCAAAAATGAAACGCAAAAAAAAGTAGCAAAAACACGATTTTTTCTTATTTCAAATAATTGTTATCAAATAGCGTTGATATTGCCGGATGATCCTATTTAAAAAAGAAACAGGGTACCAGCGTATGTGTGGTATCACACCAGAAATGTTGAAGTACGGGGAGCCGTGCACGTCAGTCGAGCTGCTCTCGCTGTTCGAGGAGATATGGACATCTGGTGAAATTCCTTCTGACTGGCGCAAAGGTATCATCCTCCCGCTGTACAAGGGCAAAGGTGATAGAACGGAGTGTAAGAACTACAGAGGCATCACACTCCTCTCGGTTCCTGGGAAAGTCTTCGCCCGAGTCCTACTTGAGAGGATGAAGCAGGTTATCCACGCCAGCAGAAGAAGAGAACAGAGTGGATTCACGCCAGGGCGTTCGACTGTCGACCGGGTCCTCACTCTCAACCTTCTTGCCCAGAAGAGGAGAGAGTTCAGACAGCCTCTTTACGCTGCCTACGTTGACCTGAAAGCAGCATTCGACTCAATTGACCGTGACGCACTCTACAAGCTTTTGAAGATCGCCGGGATCCCTGATAAGCTGGTCCTTCTCTTCCGTGCTCTCTATACGGATACCCTCAGCTGTGTTCGCTGTGAGGGAGATACCAGTGGCTGGTTTCGGATTAGGTCGGGGGTTCGACAAGGCTGTATCCTAGCTCCGGACATGTTTGACGTGGCCATGGATAGGGTTGTGGGAAGGACAGTTGCCAGGGCTATGCCTGGAGCTGATATCGGCGAAGTTGCATTTACTGACTTTGATTTTGCTGATGATGTATCTCTACTGGCCCAAATTTATGACTTGCTGGCATCAACCCTTACAATCTTCGAGGAGGAGGCATCAGAGTTGGGTCTACACATCAACTGGCAGAAAACAAAGGTGCAGAGTCTGAGCGATTTCCTACCGCGACCTCCGGACATCATGGTAGAGGGGGAGGCGGTCGAGTGTGTTGAGGGCTTCAACTATTTGGGCGTGCTCACTCATGAGTCCTGTCGCAGCACCGCGGAGATCTCAAGACGCCTGGGAATGGCAAGCGGAGCGTTTGGAGCCCTAAAAAATAACATCTGGTCCACTCGTATCAGCCTCAGTACCAAGATACGACTGTTCAACTCATATATCATGCCAGTTCTCCTCTACGGCTCTGAAACATGGTCATTCGGTCGACGGGATCAGCTGCGCCTAGATGCCTTTGGGACTAAGTGCTTGAGGACCTTATGCGGCATCAAGTGGTCCGACTTCATCACCAATGCGGAGGTCTACAACAGAACAGGACAAACAACAGTATGCGGTAGTATTAGACGGAGACGTCTGGGGCTGCTTGGTCACGTTGCTCGAATGCCAGCTGACTCAGACTCTAGACAGGCACTGCTGGCGCAGGCTCCGCCTTCCTGGAAGCGCCCTAGAGGAAGACCCAGAACAACGTGGCTCGGGATGATAAACGAAGACTTAACTGGGCTGGGTATGGATTTGAACATGGCCATTACTGTGGCTGAGGATCGGACACGCTGGAGAAATTTGGTAAACTCATTGTGCAACGCTCCCATTGGTGGAGTAGGCGACGAATGATGATGATGATGATGTACCAGCGTAGCTGCGCATCACTGAGAAGTCGCTTAGCAAGATGACAATCAAATTGATAAATAAGGAATCTGTCAGATTAATCAACAGGTCCATCAAGAACTTTGCAAAGAGACTCAAAAGAAGTTTTGACACTGTGGTGGGCACATTGAACGCAAGTTGTGAAGCACTACCAAGTTCATTTGACAACAGTTATTTGAGATGAGACTTAATAAAATCGTGTTTTTGTTACTTTTTGTTGCGTTTCGTTTTTGAATCATCAAAAAACGGTGGGTGGCCTCACTAAAAGTGATATAACTTTTGTTCTGTTTGAAATATCTTGATGAAATCTGACCATCATGTGTAAATATGAATTGTCTTTAGGATTGTAAAATCTCATTTCGAAATTCTTACTTCTGGCCAAGATATTGGCAAAAAAAACCTAGAGGGTATTTTTTGGTGCACCCTGTATATAATATTATATATATGTAGATTTATGTATATTTATGTATGTATATATGTATGTGTACATGATATATATTTATATTATACATAAACATATAAATACCTAAACATATACATATGTTTATACACCCATAAATCTATTTTGGAGCCCATCCCTGTCCATGTTGACTTTTGTCGACACCCGCCCTCAACCCCTAGTGTCGACTTTTGTCGACAACTGCCTCCAAAGCGTTAAGGGGAATGACAAGTTCCAGAGAAAGTTGTGTTCAGATCTACAGACCTATGCATGCCATTAACCCCTTTCGTGTGCGGAACGTAATATTACGTTTGCGCCAAACCGGCCGTCATTGTGGGGAACGTAATATTACGTTTTCATTAGCCCTTGACTTCCACGCACTGTGATGGCCGTAATATTACGTTCTAACATCGTTTTTGCGTTTTGATTCGGTAGATGACAGCAGTGGTTAGTAAAATTTCGACAAACAACAGCAGCTTTTGGTGTATTTACTCTTCAACATCGTCGGACACACTTCCGAATTTTGTTGTGGACTTTGGGCGAATATCTATTCATATTACTGTTTTATTATACAACAATCTGACTTTTTTAGTGACAGTTATGTCTAATACGGAGACTTTGAATAAAAAAAGAAAGCTCAGCGCCGCTGAACTAGCTGCTGCTTTGCAACATATTACAAATTCTGACGAGGAAGATCTTATAGATTCTGATGATGACGAAAGTTCCGAAGATGAGTTAGAAGGTGACGATAAAGACAGTGAAGTGACAACACTGTTGATTACGATGTGGGTGTGGATGATGACGAACAAGATCACGACTGAATAACTGGACGGACACTAATTCGGGTGAGATAAAGGTGCTTCTGGCACTAATTCTCTATCAAGGTATAGTCCAGAAACCGGAAAGTGCAATGCATTGGAGTACCAAACCTGGGAGAAATAATTCCACAAGGACGGCGGGTTTAGAAAAATTTAATTCCACACGAAAGGGGTTAAAAGGCTTTGAAATAGTTTCCACTGTCTACGAGTAAAGGTTCCCATCAATCGAATGGCTTCGAATGTCCAAAATAGACTTCACTGTAATGTTCAGACGACACATTTCTGAAACCTATGAGACTATGAGAGACTACATTGGATGGTGGTACCTTCCAATCTACTCTGGACACTATTGCATGTCCATTGTGTATCTTTGATGCCACTTGGTCCAAGGGCGCTGACCATAAAGTCATCTATCTAAGTAATCTAAATGGGAACCTTTATATGAGTGCACAAGTTACTGGTGACAATATTTAGCTAACTGACCAAAGCTTGCTTGTACACCAATGAAAATATATTTAGTTCTTGACGACACTTAACAACATTTTTGCCAATGTAAAGAATACCCTTAGTTGGTGCGATATAAATATATAAAAACATTGAAACACAATATGCGCATATTCAATGCAAATTGCACATGGATCTGCTTTTGAGTTACCGGTATTGATATAATATAAAACTGTATAAGTTAAACAATATATTGCATGAATAGAAATATTTACAAGAGGTGACTGAAAAATGTGTAGTTATTTTTCACCAACCTTAATGCCATCTGGTGAGCTCAAGAACAGTTCATCATCTCTTCGGCCATCACAGAGACGTACGAAAACTGAAGCTTCAGGGACCAACTGAATCTGCAAAGAGCAAATTTAATTGATACCACCATGGACATTAGTATCTCTGATGTGCTATCAATTATATTTTCATCTTAACTAAAATTTTATCACAGAAGACAAATCAAAATCATTAAGTGCACCCCATAAAAGCAAGCAACTCTCTAGAAACAGTCAGAATCAAAAGAATTCTGCTATCAGACAAACTGCAGTAGTTCTAGACTTCTAGTCTTACCTTAAAAATACCTTGAAAACCATAGTTACATTAATCTGGTATATTTTCTTCTGTTGAGTCCAGCCAACAGCATAATCAAATTAATAGCTCAGTTTGTCTATCCTACTTCTTTGCATGTTTTCCTATTGGTATACTTGCTTCTTGGTTTACTGGAAAACATCATAATGTCCAATTTCTTTCTTACTAAAATACTGGTATTTTATTCTGATAACAAATTTAAACCAGTCATGAATCTATATCAGATCTACGGAAGTTTACGGGCGATGGCTAATATGAATAGAATTGGGTATGTATTTTTAAGGACACGCTGCATAGTGAATAACGCCTTTCGTACCTGAAAACAAAAGCTGCACAATTGAGACTTGCAACTAAGCACTCTTTCCGAAACTTACCAGTGGAGTGATACTTCAGATGCTAAGCTCTAATAGTAACATAACTATGTTTACCAAAAGGCAGCATCAGACACCATTGAAGTTTTCTTTAAAGGTCTATGCCATTCATAGTCATTTAAATGATGGACTGGGGCTCTCTGCCAAGGCCTTCACCGGTTTCTTTGACCAGAGGGTCTTCGATATCAGATCAGCAACTGACGGAGCGACAACACCTATGTTTCACGACATATCAACCTCTGATCGGTTCTTCTCCTTCACGTCTGTTATATCCGCCATTGTGTACCAAATGGCAAGGATGCTGTGGACAAGTATTCCATGAAAGACCTATGCCAACGCGGCTGCTCAAATCCTGCGTTGATCTATTCGCTCCATACATCGCTTCAGTCTTCAACTTGTCCTTCGGCGTTGTTTCCGACGAGCTCCTAGGACGCATACGTCACACCTCACCTAAAGAAGCCGACGCTTCCTCGCTGCAATCTTTCAAGCTACCAACCAATTTCAAACCTGTCCTTCGTGTCAAAGCTTCTTGAACACATAGCCAGCATGCAGCTAACCAAGTATTTGTCATTGACCGGTCTTCTACTGCAGCCCATCAGTTGGCCCACTACTGAAGGTAGATATCATCAAGGCAATTGACATGGGCGATCACGCTCTGCTTGGTCTGCTGGATCTCTTAGCCGCATTTTATACCGTCGACCACGACATCTTAGTCGAGCACTTGTCGAGAACGTTTGGGATCCACTCGGTTACGCTCAACTGGCTGCGTTCTTACCGCTGTGGTCGCCAAAATTCAGTGCTCTTCGACGGGGTTCTTTCATCCGTCCACTCCCTCGTCTGTGGAGTACCTCAGGGCTCCGTGCTTGGTCAGCTCTATTCCTACTCTACACCACTGATGTGGGAGAGCTTGCCACGAGTCTCAGCCTGTCGTCACACTTCTACGTTGATGATACGCAGCTCTACACGTCAGGACATCCATCAACGGTTGTACACCAGTGGCAGCGAATGAGCGTGGTATTGAGTGGATTGCTGAGTGGATGATATCAAATAGACTGCGGCTCAACCCCGAGAAGATGGTGCCTTCATCTTGACACTGGTGCGCTGAGCATCTGCAGGGGTTCGAACATGCTTTTCACCTCAGTACTGGAATCTGACTTGTCCATGAGACGCCATATTTTGCTTGGACGGTCAGCAGCTGTTTTCGTCAGCTCCGTCTCATCAGGCGCTATGTCAAATCCGTGCCTCTTGAGGCCACTGACACTGCTTTGTCATATCTGAAGTGGGCTTCTGTAATAGCCAGATGGCCAATGCACCTTGGTGTCTCTTGGATGGATTTCACTCGGTGCTTAATAATGCTACAGCAAGGCTTATTTGTAATAGGAGAAAATACGATCATGTTCACCACTCTTATATGATGTCCTGCATTGGCTGCCTGTCCTGTTCCGAATTGAGTTCAAGCTCAGCCTGCTGGTCTACAAATCGCTTCACGGGACAGCGCCTGAATACATCCGCGACTACTGTTCTGAGACCTATTCCTCTGCTTCCGGACTGCGACTTACGTCGCTTGGGAAGACCGACCTTCATGTACGGAAGACAACGACATGCTTTGACGGTTGCGCATTCTCGGCTGCTGGGCCCAGATGCTGGAACAGTCTTTCAATGGACATCAGATGGATCAGACCTCAATGGACTCTTTCAAATCAAAGCTTAGATCTTACATGTTTGCTAAGACTTATCCTGCAGTTAGCTGTTTGTGAGGCACCCTTGTAGTGTATGGTCACGTTAAAGCACCATATAAATTGTCGTTATTTTTATTATATTATTATTATTATTCATCCTTGCAAAGGGTCAAAAGTTATCTCCTGACCCACCAGTGCAACAAATTTTGAACACATATTGATATGCCTAATTACTGGAACATGTTCCCAAATACCAAGCTGTTTTGCTGCCTTAACCAGTGATGCTGTCAAGTTCACCTGAGCCGAGTCCGAGCTAAGTTCGAGTCCATCTAAGTCAAGTACGAGTTGAGTCCGAGTCCAAAGGTGTTTGAGTCCGAGTCATTATGTTTGTCGCCTTGCAGCCAAAGGGTTGCAGGTTCGAATCCACCTCAAGTTGCCGCGTAGGGACCCTGGGTAAGTCCTTCACTCGCAATTGCTCAGTGCTTTGGCGTGAAACTTCGATGCAGTGTCCGCTCTGTAGTCAGGAGCGCCTCTGATTAGAGAGCTTGAAGGAGCGCTATAACAAGTGCGCATACAAACAAATTAGAGATCAAGTCCATAAACATCAAGATTCACTAAAACACTCAATTCAATGTCATAGATAATAATAACAGTACTATGTAAGCAGAAAGAATTGTTAATGTAATTAATCCAAATTCAACTTTAAAAACATTAAATTAGATAAAGTTTTTTTCCGATAATCTGGCACTATGAGATGGATAGAATTTTTCCAATGCTGAGCACAGGTCCAACAGGCACACCTTATAACGTCTGCCATGTTGAGACTTGCAGTCAAAACTGCTGCCCATCAGCAATAGTAAATGTTCGCAGTCTGTGGTATGGGGGAATAGTCTACCACCTATGTTGATAACATCTGCGCTTCCAATACGCCAACACAGGTCAACTAAGTGCTACGATTGCCTGCATGCTGCAATCCACCAGTTGATCCATTAATAGAGATGCAAATAAGACTCCCCGCCCCCTCCCCCATTCCAAGATCCGAGAAGCTCCAATAGCCACCAGCCTGAAATAACCCCTTCCAGTTTCACTTTCATTCATGAACGTTTTGTTCACCTTAGGATAACGAAAACCAATAACAGAAGACCAGATTAACATTGAAGAGAAATTTAGAAATAAACAACATTAATACTTCATAGCAGGAAAAAGTAAGAAAACACTGGACACACAAGAATGAATTTGGATATAGAGTGGCGCCTCTGACGTGCGAACTCCAGCTAGCCACAGCTCCATTATTTTTAACTTTGGCTGGGAGCACCTCTGAGTAGAATTTGAAGAATCGGCAAGGCGCTATTTAAATTCTCGAAATGAATGAATGAATAAATGAATTGGTCTTCAGTTGAATGAACGCATTTTCAAGTCAAAGTCAACTCATATGTAAACTGAGGTGTTGTACTATCAACCTCGTATTCAACCATGCCATTGCTGCCCCATATGTATGCGTATATGTATACATGTATTGTACATGTACATGTGTCCATAGGTATCTACAGGGTGGGCCAGCATAAATGTCCCGACTTTGCAGGCGTATAACTTCGCCAATTTTTAACATTTATTTATACTTGATGCATCAAATTAAAGGTATTTCACTCTAGTATTAACTCTAAAAAAGTCGAACTGATACTAGTCTCGGTTTTAATTATATACTTGGATCAGCGCTAGCTACCGTTTTTTGTCATTACTGACGCATTATGACGCCGTTTCCCGGGAAAATTCTATCGTTTTTTGCTAAAACGCGCGTAGACACGATCATTTTGAGTGTTTGTAGGGTCCCTACCATGAGTATATTCTAATCGCAAAACCGCGTCCTTTCAATTTTGCCAACAGCCGTGCACTGCCATGCGCTGCTTCAGACGCTTGCACGCTGCCAGTCGTTTCTTTGCGTAAGAGCTGGAGAGCTCGCTGGACTTCTCGTCGACAAATTGCTTTAACTTTATTTCTATAATCTTTTCCAATACGCTATGCAATGCTTCTAAGACTGCCTGTTTTGCGCTGAATTTGCATGCAGGGCCTGCCCTGGTCATTGTCTTGACTGCAAATGTACGCGGACACACGAGCAATGTTAGGGGATGTGAGCGCCGTCCGCTCCGATTCCCATGGTTTGCAAGTAGAAAGTCCTGTTTTATTAATTTTCCGTAGCAGATAATACAAGGTATTGTTTATTCCATCCTCTGTTAGAATATTCGTTAATCATTTCAAACGAATTAAATCCCTTACCAGTTCGTAAAATTAAGATCGAAACGCGATCATCGTCTGTCAACGGCGCCAGGTTGCGTCACAAATGACAGCAAAATATGGTAGCTAGCGCTGTTCCGGGCATATAATTAAAACCGAGACTAGTATCAGTTCGACTTTTTTAGAGTTAATACTAGAGTGAAATACCTTTAATTTGATGCATAAAGTATAAATAAATGTTAAAAATTGGCGAAGTTATAAGCGTGCAAAGTCGGGACATTTATGCTGGCCCACCCTGTAGATCAGCTCACGCTCAAAGACACTATTCCAATTTAGTTGGCAAATGGGTCAAATTTTACTCTGTTGTGTGACCTACATCAATCTACATAAAAATAGATCTTTCATGCAGTGATTCAATATTCATGAACTTGCTTTGCTGCTTCCAATACTTCTTGAAAGCCAGTCTTTGAGAGCTTCCCCTTCAAGACAATGCAGGTCATCAGCACTGGGTGAGCCATGGAAGAGGGGTAGCTGATAATGTGATGTGTTGACAAAGCTTTCATTAAACACTTGAATCACAGCCCATGCCTAAAACAATAAACAGTAGCAGTAAGATGAGACTCTTTTTACAGCAAACACATAAAATGTTTAAAATAAAAAAGTTAATAAAATATTCTAGAATTTTTCCCGCGGCACACTTGCAAATTAGAATTATTGATAGTTTTCAAAAAGTGTCCCGGTTTTTGTTGGCCAGAAAATGGTCACCCTATGCTAGCCACATCTAGTCATTAATTAATTATTAAGTACGCCAATTAATTGACTAGCTTAACTTCTACCTATGATTAAATATTAAATAGTACATTAGTTTCTTTTTTAAGAAGCATTATAAACACTACAATGCGTACCCAGGGTAAATCTGATTTTCTTTGCTGCTGAATTTTAATATGTTTTGTTACCAGTCATTTAAAATTTTGAATCTTTTCTTTTACATGCTAGAAAAAACGTTGAAAACGGTTTTACCAAGAAACAAAGTACCTTAATTTGAATAAGTTTTATCATTTGAAAGGATAACCACTTAAAAAGAAGTTTACATCTATGCTTTGTAGTCTGCTTTAGCTGCATGGCATTGCTATTTTAGAGGTAGGCAAGATGAGTAACACAATTTTATGGCAGCGTAATGCACCCATACTGCTACAAGAGTGCCTCACAAACAGCTAACTGCAGAATAAGCCTTATCAAACATAAGAGATTTAAGCTTTGATCTGAAAGAGTCCACTGAGGCAGCAGGTCTGATGTCCGTGAAAGACTGTCCCAGCATCTGGGACCTGCAGCCGAGAATGCACGATCGCCGAAACGTGTCCTCATCTTCCGTACACAAAGGTCGGCCTTCTTAAGTGACCTAAGTCGCAACCCGGATGCAGAGTTACAGAGCAGCAGTCGCAAATATATTCAGCGGCGCCCCTCGAAGTGATTTATATACGAGCAGGTTGAGCTTGAACTCAATACTCATCGGGACAGGCATCCAATGCAAGACATCAAGTAGGAGTGGTGCTTTGATACTATATCCATTCCAGCATTTTAGGCAGACCAGGCAGGATGGAGATTGGCCAATAATTGTTTACATCTTCAGTGTCTAGGCCAGGTTTCTTTGGTAGCAGAGGGATAGTTGCTATATACGTTGAAAGCCATTGAACTTTGCCCGTTGGGATTGAGCAGTTTATCAGTTGAGTAATAAATAGGGCAATCATAATAGGGCAATCATAATATTTAGTGCATTCCCTCAGCACCTGCGTAAGTAGTGATTGGCCATTGACTATTTGTTTCGGGTGTGCTGGATGAGCCGCAGAATGTCACCAACTGAAACTGGCGAGAAGCCGAGAATGAGAGTAGACGACGGTGAGATGTAGGTAAATACGTGGGGTCCACAGCATCAGCCGCTTTCCTGTCAAAGAAGTGGTGCAATTCATCAGCTGGAATGAACTTTCCATTGGTGTGTGTCCTCTGACCAAGCACCTTGTCAATGGTTTGACAAAGTTTGCGAGAAGAAAAACGAAGGATATCGATTGTTCAGAGCATCTGGTATTTAGATTCTGGCAATACTGCCAAAGCTCTTTGCAATGCAAAGCTCTGGCCACCTCAGTCTTAACACTGTGAATATGGAATTCTAGGTGTTGCGCTCGATACTTCTTCTGGTATCGGTGATGTCGTCAAAACGGAGGCGACACTTGCTTTGCAATCATGCACACAAGACCAAAAGCTCAAAACCGAGAAGAAGACCATGACCGGAGTATTAAGACCAAAACCACATTTTTTCCTCTGGTCTTGAAATTGTCTCATGACCAAGGCCTCAAGACATTTCATCCCTGTGTAAAAATGAAAGCAGAGGCTCTAGGTGCTTAAACTTAAAGTACTCATTTAATTTTATATACTGTAGTTATTTATGCAGTGTCATTAGACATACTCGTCAGTGATGCTTGAAAAATCCTCTAAATAAATAATCGCTGATTAACCTGTGAGCAGTTATCTCTACGTGTCAATCAGTGATTGGAAAAGAGAAGCTTTCTTTACATCAAAATCTACATTACATGTCTAAACCAATCAATGTATTGAAATGAACCTCAGAACCAATGTGCATAGTATTGTATATGGTCACCAATAACCACACCGATAGTAAAAATAAACACAGAAAATATGATTGGAATCGACAATACCAATTAATCTTATTGACAAGATCACAATGAACTATTTGCTACTAAACAACTTCATCTTCACAGTAAGAATCGTTTATTTGAGTTTTGAATCCACAATTTTGCAACATGAAAGCATAGGCGGAGACTTGGTCTAGAAATTGGGTAGGAAGAACAAGAGCGGCCAAAGGACAATCGCCTGAGGCGGGACATTTTGGGCGGACGGCTGAGTCACGACATTTTCCATTTTCATCCACGAAATTTTCTGACGACTTTTTTTAGTCGTTTTCGTCATTTGCTTGAAAATCTCTTTTTGTAATGTACGCTATACACTTAACCTTTGGGAGGACAAATGCATGGACCATCTCTCCATCCCACCTGCCCCCTTACCCCCTAAGTCTCCGCCCATGCATGAAAGTACCATAGAACATCGTGGTAAATTCTGATGAAAAGCTCGACTCTAATACACTCCTAAAAAGTGCAAAAATATTAACCTCGTCACATAAACTGTACTTGTATCCAACTGGTGTTATTTTTACTTCAATTTCTTTCAGCTGAATGATAATGGTCAGAAACTTTTGGTAATATCGATAATTCAAATGCTAAACAAAACACAAATACAAATAAAAGAAATTCTTAAGAGTGGAATGCACAGAATATCACTCTGTTAATGTTAAGCTACTACAAATTTAAGTGATTGATTTAACAACATGCTGCATTGGTTTCCTTCAGTTGCTTTCTGTACATTCTCGTTGTTAAGTTTTGAAATAAAATACAAAGCTGTCAAACTGATTAGGGGCCGTCCATAAAGTACATCACGCTATTTTTGACCATTTTTTACCCCCTCCCCCCTGTCACAAACTGTCACAAATCTCGGACCCCCCCCCTAAAGTACGTCACACTTTCGAACCAAAAATTTAAAAACATAACCATTTACCTAACCCTCTAAACCCTAGGATACTATCCCAAATCCCTCTGATAGTGACGTGTGTCCCTAAACGCTTTGATAGTGACGGGAAATCAACTTTTATCCCGCCAGGCTGGGTTTTAGACACGCCTGGCCGGGCCGGGTCGGATTTTAGGTACTAAGAACAAAAAAAATAAAAAAGAATTTAAAAAATAAATGTGTGACGTCACACATGGCCTGACCCCTCCCCCCTGTCACAAACTGTCACACTTTCTTACACCCCCTCCCCCCCCTGGAGCGTGACGTACTTTATGGATGGCCCCTTAAATGTTATTTGTTTCAAGAGGTTTTATACTTAATACAAGATGTAGGCTACAAGAGAACTGATCTTTGCAAGCTTTTCTGCAGTCCCCACCCAGCCCTAGCACAATAATTTAGATAAAGGAGCAGCATGAGGAACTTGCAGCACTCGCTCGATGGATCATTGGCTTGCAGATTATTTGCACAACTTTAGATGTTTTATTTCTAATGGTACACCTAAGAAAACTTCTCTTTACACCATGATCGTGACAGCTTGATGATAATGGCAGCTTATAATGAGTATCCTGTATTCTACCATCATTGAATGACTTCTTGTCAAGTGATCTTGTTAGAAGGAGTGGCCAAGGAAAAGTAACGTTTCAGCAGATTGGGCATAAAAGCTTTTAAAATGGCACAGGATGCGAGGATAATGCAGCAAAAACAAAAAGACGATTTCAATAAGTCACATCTCAAATATAATTGGTCTCAAATGAACTTGATATTGACAAATAATATTTTTTTTGCCCCGAGGTATCCCTCAGGGACTTCATTGCTACTACAGTATAAAAACCAGTCCAGAATGACCCTACACTTCGTTGTCTTGATCATCAAACGTGCCTTGTAATGTGATCGCATTAAAACGTTGTATCGTTAAAGAGATATTATTATTATTTAGAAAAGAAACATGCACCAGCGCACTGTGACATCATTTAGCAAGATCACTATCAAGTTGGTAAATAAAGAATTTTTCAGATCAATAATTTTGCTAGTGAAACAATAAAATAAAAATTTCTAACAAATTAAAATGCCCAAGATGTCAAGGGTAGAAAAAAATGTGCTTTCAGACACTTCATGAGCAGGGTCTTGGAAATAGCCATAATTGCTGCTTACTCTGATAAACAATGATCACAGAGAAATGAAGAGCCAAATAGTGCTGTTGATGAAAGGAGATCGGCTCAACGTCAATATAATTGTACTAGTTTCATTGAGAAGAACCAATGGTTCAAATATCCGGGTTTTGACCCAATTGCTTAATTATCATGTGTGGAGAGCTATGCTAGAGAAATACCACATTCTGCAGCCAAAACCAAGAGCGATAAGAGAATAAAAATTGATGATCGCATTACCTCTGGAACACATCAAGGCCATCAAGAACTGTAAAAAGAGATGCATAACAAGAGTTGGCACTGGTGGTGGACACATTGTACACAAGTCTTGTATTATTATCACGTTTATTTGAAAACAATTATTTGAGATGCGACTTAATAAAATCACCTTTTGTTACTTTTGCTGCATTATGCTTTTGAATCAGTGGGTGGTCTCACTAGAAGTTTGAAATATTTTTATGAAATTGGCCATCATGTGTAAATATGAGTTATATTTAAGCCTGTGAAATGTGATTAAAAATTCAAACTTCTGGACAAGATAATGTTGAAAAGCCTTAGCGGGAGTCTTTTTTGGCCCACCCTGTAGAGAAAAGGGCAAAAAGCAATGAGGCGCGGAAAGTGGCTAGAGGAGACAAAGCTAAGTGGCTGGAGAGTCAATGCAAAGAGGTGGGCAAATAGGACGGAGAATGCAAACCAAGAGAGGTATTCAAGATGATCAAGAACATTAACAGAAAATGGCAACCGCAACGTACGGCAATCATCGACGAAAAGGAGAAAGTACTATTCTATTCTATTCTATTCTATTCTATTTTGGGATTTATAAAGCGCCTCTCACAGTACAATCTAATCAGAGGCGCTCCCAGTGCGAAGAACTCCAGGAAAAAGAAAAGTCTTAAGACAATGGGCAGATAAAGTAAAAGCCTCCAGATAAAATCTGGGCACGAATAATAGTAGGAACGCCATTCCACAGTAAAGGGCAGACAGAGGCAAAGGCGAGATGTTGGGCTGTGGCAGTCCGAGATCGTGGTACAAGAAGATCATGACAGTCTAAAGAGCGGAGAGAACGTCCAACGGTAGCAGAGAAAGGCTTCCTAATAAGATCACAAAGGTAGCGAGGCGCTTGACCCAAAAACATCTTATAGTGTTGTTTTAATAACGAAAACAACACTAGAAAGTACTCATGAATAAAGGAGACATTGTGCAAAAATGGACAAATTATTGCAGCAGCCTGTACAAAGCACAGATGCCCCAAGACATCACAGAGCAGGTAATTATGGAACTGAAAGCGATCTCTCCATCAAATGAAGATATTGAAAATGACATCTTAGAAGTGGAAGTGGAAGCAATGATCGTATAACAGGGGAGATGATAAAATATGGAGGGGATGTCACACTACAGGAGATGCACAAGATTTGTATTACTGCATGGAAAGTAGGACACATGCCAGATGAATGAATTTTTATGGATAGATTGATTTTTAAATTCTGAATGAAACTACCACAAATCTAATGTAGTAATTTCCACCCATTGGCATTGGATCAGCGTTCTCGTCGCGCCCCCCGTCAGTACCCAGTGGTGATTATATCGCACACTGAGGAAAGCCAATGATCCTTCCAGCAGGACCGAATCCAAATTTCAGTATGGATCCCGGTCACGCGCCAGAAACAGACCTCGGCAGGCAGGAGCCCGATGACTTCCAAGCCATAGGGCCAGCATTTCGAGTCTTGCAACTCAATGTCGAGGGCCTGTCAGCAGCTAAGAGATGAGGCTGCTGTTCAGTGGCTGGACGCGCTCTGCAAAAGCTAAATAAAGCCACCCTAAATAAGTTTGGAAGTGATTGGATTGCCAGTGGCAACCCCAAAAGCACCAAAAAATCTTCTTTATACATAAGCAATCTTGTGCTTCCTACTTTAACCCAAGATGTCTTTGACCAATCCGACGTTCTCTCTCTACTTTGATAATCCATGGCTTTGTCTGTTCCAAAATTGATCACTGCAACTCCCTCTTGGTCAGCCTCCCAAAAGTTCGCCTTCCCCCCTCCAGTCCATCCTAAATGCAGCTTCCAGACTAATAGCCCAACTTCCTCACTCGCTCCACATCTCCTCTTTCATGTTTAACACATTGACCGCCTACACACCACGTTAAATGACTGGTTGAAGGACGAGTTGTCTCGTCTTTGGCGGTCAACGTGTTAATCACCTTCACTGGTTCTCCCTCAATGCTCGAATTCAGCTCAAGCTTCTTACTTTAATTCACTGGCCTTACTCTGACCTAGCGCCCAAATATCTTCGTGATATCATCCACCTGCCAATTTCAGCATCTTCTCTTCATCCACTACGCTCACGTGACAGACACGATCTCTTTGTCCCGTGACCAAGGATGCTTTGATCAAAATGAACGATTGCCTTCATTGGTCCTACACTTTCGAATCAGCGCTCTCTCCATTCACACATTCTTCATTATTATTCATTATTACCTGGTACCAGAAGCAAATTTCCCTTTTCGCTGTTTCAAAACCACTTTCTTTGCTTGGGGTCTTTTGCACTCGCAGCACCTCTGATTGGCTTTAGAGGTGCTTTATAAATTTATAGATACAATACAATACAAGCTAACATAAGTTAATACGATGAGATGAGTTTATTGCGAGGTACTAAAAGCAACATTATGTATAATTGTATGTGAAATATTTCAATTTGATTGGTAGAAAATTCTTGATAATATTATGGATTTAAAAAGGTTATCAGTGATATAAACAAGGGGCTTGTTAATAAAGCTTCTTACAAAAAATCCATCATTCCAGACTGGTTCTCTGTTGGTACCTGACAGATCCAACAAGCGTGTGAAAAAAGGTTTGTCATAGACTGTCTGATGAACAGCATCCTAAAAAGGACCACAATGTGTACCATCAAACTTTGTGAACATTATTTGACCCTTAAAAATCATCTTGATCTAACCCAGTGGTTCCCAGCCTTTTTGGACTTTCGGGCAACTTTTTCTAAGTTGAAGGACATGAGGGCCACTTTTTTCTTAATTGAAGGACATTAGGGGCCACAAGGCTAGAATTTAATTGATTAAAAGCATATAAAATGATTATTATTGAATCAAATTATAATGTTTTATGTTATTTATAGACGTCAAAATAAAATAACTTGTAATAGAAAATAATTATGTGTTATATCCTGTCCAAATTGTCAAATTTTGTTTATATTTCTGTTAATTCTTTGAGAGATGAGGGCCATTTTGAAGGCCTGGCGGGCCACTTTTGGCCTGGCGGGCCACTTTTGGCCCGTGGGCCATGGGTTGGGAACCACTGATCTAACCATTTAAGAACTTCTCAAAGGCATTGCAACAGGTATAAGATGTTAGTAATCACTGGAAACTTACCACACAACTTAAGAAAGATTGCTAGTGCTTGGAACAGTACATACGTAATGCATATTTAGTAGGAGATTGCTTCAGTAGGAGAGACCTGTGCAAATAAAACTCATACCATGGAAGATGGAAGTGTGGGATCAGTGATTACTCAAGGTTTGTGAATTGCAATGAATTATACACTATGTACTATGTAGTCTGATATTCTTTTACGACACTTCTACAACATTTGGCCCCTACATTCAACCATTCACACTAAGCAAGTTGCATGCTATACCGAACTCAAGCTGAACCTAGTCCAACAGCATGGTTGCCAGATATCGGAAATGCATTGTTGCGAGATCACTTTGAAAAGTCACCCAAAAGTCGTGAGATTAGCAGCTAACAAAAGATATTAGCAAACTTTTGCTATACTCATTAAAAACATACTTTATTGGTCTCGTGAGGCGCATCAAAAGACACATGATAAAACTATTGACGTAAAAATTTAGATGGCAGAAGGTCTAGTTCTTACTGTGGACTAGTCCGTATGTCATTGACCCATGAATTTGTTATTAAGTTAGCCACACGACATAAGAATAGTAAAGGTCACTTAGTAACCTACAGCTGTCAAATTATGAGAATTCACAATGTGGTCCTCTCGAAAGTGGGACATTTCAAAAGGAGCACAAAAATCATGAGGTCATGCGAACGAAATTTTCAGTCGCGAGCACTTTGCAAAGGAATCATCTTGTGATTTTCGCGACGACCTGGCATCCCTGCCCTACAGACCTCTAATCAGAGGTCATATAAAGTCCTTCACTCGCAATTGCTTATGTGCTTCGGCGTGAAACTCCGATATTGGCTCACGCTAACTACATCGGTAAGAGAGCTGGCGGCCACGCGTCTGTGGAAGAGAGCGTGCGGACCGCGGTTCGAATCCCGAAGTTGGCTATTTCAGAGATTCAAATTCTCGGGCTAGCATGGTCCGTCCATGGGGACCTAAATGGCGTGGCGTCCATTCAAACGGGCGAGCGGTGGTGAAGGATCTCACCCTCAGGGTCGAGGCCATAAGACAGCCGCTATATAAAAATCCGATTACATTTACATGCACTGTCCACGCTGTAGTCGGCAGTGCTTCTTAGAGAGCTTGAAGGAGCGCTATAACAAGTGCACATACATACATGCTTGACATTGGTGACATCCACAAAACACATAATATATTCAAAGCATAATCAAAGCATACCTTGTAGAATGCAGCTGGTGGATTGCAGCAGATCAGCGCCTCAGTGAAATTTGGCCACGGAATATTCCTTGCTCCATCTAACGATACCTGTCAATTGAAACTAGACATTATTCCGTATAAATATTCCCATAAATAATTGCAGCCTGTTTTCTCAATACATTGTTACCAGGGGTGGATCCGGGGGGGGGCCAATCCGGCCACGCCCCCCATTTCAAAAGTGCATGGGACGTGGCCTCCCCCCATTTTGTTTCAACAAGCATTAAATCAATGGCTTGCATAGATGCATAGACGTCGACCAGATGACTGATGGCTAAAAAAGGTCACTAAAAAAGTCATAAGAATTTTTTCTGGCAAAGATCACCGAAAGTTTGGGCCCCCCTTCGAAATTTCTGTATCCGCCGTTGATTGTTACTGTGGTTCCATGAAACATGAATCCTGCGAAATGAGATAAACCTGGTGGCATGGATCTGTGTGGGTGTCAATTGAAGGGCTTGGAGCAATAACAAGGTATGTCGACATACCTGTGTCTTGCGAAACAGTATGCCAGCGTGTCCGGAAGACAGTAATCTATCTACCCTGTGAATTTTGCACAGATCTGAATATTTTTGAGCGTCATTTCGCAAAACAACGTTATGTCAACATAATATGTTATTGCTCCCCCGGCAGAACTCGAATATATCTCTAATGCAATATCCCGGTATGACGACATACATGCTCTTGCATCCTTTATAACTTTGTATTAAAGCCGATGCAAGAATAAGGTTTGTCGACATAGCTTACCATCTTCATACACAATTTTGGAAGTGTGTAAAAGAAACAGTTTGGTGCAATAATAAGGTATGTCGACTATACCATATAATATGTGTGGTATTGCAGCTGCTAGAAAGCACTTTGTCGACATAACCTGTTATTGCATCAGAAATTGTACTAATGACGGAGTATTCGCGTTGCAATAACACGATATGAAGCAAAATGTGCAAAAAATAATAATAATTTCATATTTCGATTTGTATAATGTGACAATTTCGCTAAAACAATGTTAAGGTTCATATTGCTCAAAACAGCTTGTTGATATGTCGTCAAATGGCTTAGATACAGCAGTTTGAAGTGTTAAATCTTTGAAGTCGTTTTCTCAAAACTCATGATTTTCGACATACCTTGTTATTGCTCCAAGCCCTTCAATTGTCAAAAGGCAGAGGCTAATTCTCTATCTTTAGCAGACCACAGTAGATCATACATAATAAGCTCTATTGCCAATTAGCAAGCGCTGCTTTACTGTGCATTGGTTGTTCTAATAAAAGAGGCCTAGGCAAACAAGGGCTGTTTAGATTCTTATATATTTAGAGCAGTAGTAAAGTTTTCAGGGTTTCTGAAAACCACTGTTGTCCCACTTATGCAGGTGAGCTCATTTTATAGGACAAGAACAACCATGCAGTCAACCAGGCAGGCAGTTATTTTCATCATTTTCACTTTGGGATACGCTGTCCTCATCTACTCGATCTCAAATTCTAGCTGGAGGTGGTAACTCCTCCTCCTCATTTGCTTTTCTCAAACCTGTTTCTTTTCTTTTGTCACCCTGCGCACTGGGAGCACCTCTGAACAGTTCACCCTATTAGAGGCACTTTATAAATGTTTTAATACAGTACAATATTTTAAACCAGGTGAAAATTTTCAATTTAATTAAACTTATCAAAAAATTGGTCATGTCAACTAAGACGTGAGTTAGCACTATTAGACTAGCACAGAAGGAGATCGTTTTGTGGTCGTCTATTTCGACCGATTTAGTTAGCATAATGGGGAAGGTTTAAACTTTTCCACTTTCATTAAACTTCATCCAACTGTAGTAAAAAGTAAATTGCATATTCTGGTTAATATATTTTAAGCTATGATAAAGAGCTTGCAGACGAGTACAGACATACCTTGATACCATGTCGAGGGTCAAAAGAAGATATAAAAGTGAGATTGTAATCCAACGGACTCTTGTCCATTATCTCAGTAAAACGTTTCTAAGAAATATAAAACGTTCATGAGATCATGAAGCAGCTTGTAATCACATGAAGCATAACTACCTGATTTGGACCATGAGCTAAACAGAACAATTTGTGTCTTCTTAGTAGACTTTGCAAGTACAAAGCAAATGAGATTGATATATGACCATTAATCTCTGTTCCTGAGAACTGCTATTATGGATTGAAAACCATTCATCACACTAATCTAAACTCACACATAACTTAAATTTCTCTCTAACTTTGAGTGCAGAAAAAGTCACTCATAATAAGTAAGTAACTAAGTATATAATTAAATGAACCCCCTGCAAATGCACTGCGGGAACATCGCTCAATTACAAAAAAGCAGAGAATATATATATATACATAACTAAATAATCAATAGGCCTATGATAAAGTGAGTGAAAATGCAGTTATTTTCGGTGTCACAAAAGTAGGTTAAATAGCAGAACAAACATCGATAGTCATCTATATATCATATGCGTAATAAAGCCTTTCCTAGTTAATGCTGATACTCCACGGGATCGATGGCGCATCTCTCAACATCTTCTGCACTCGAAGCATACTGTCGACTGTCAATGCTCAGACTCTGAGAATCAGATTCTGTGCTCTAGTTTTGCTGAATTTTTTGTCAACAAGATTAACAATTTAAAATGTAAAATTGCTAGATGCACAGCTAAATTATTATGGAATGACCTGCTGCTTGACTCTAATTTCTCTGGATCTAGCTTCTCTGACTGCCATCTGTCACCCACTTTGAAGTCTACAATCTTCTCAAAAGCATGGCTCCTAAATCATCCCAAATGGATTTCATACCAACATCACTTATACTTTCCTGCTCTGATGTTTTCTCTCACCTTATTGCACGCTTGGCCAATCTGTCTTTTGCTGAAGGCCGTTTTCCGTCATGCCTCAAATCTGCTCTAGTCACACCCTTGCTTAAAAAACCTAACCTAGATGCCAGCAATCTTTCAAACTTCAGACCTATCTCCAACCTTAATAACATTTCTAAGATCTTGGAACGTCTCTTTCTCAATCGCATTAAGAAACACATCACTTCCTGTCCTAACTTCAGTCCTTATCAGTCAGCTTACCGCGAAGGCTATTCCACTGAGACTGCCCTTGTCACTACACTTGATAACATAATTCTCGTCTATTGACAATGGGAAAACCTGCCTCTCAGTATGTCTTGACCTCAGTGCAGCCTTTGACACTGTTGACCATCAGCTACTCCTTTCAAGACTTGCAAATAGTTTCGGTGTCTCTGGGACAGCCTAAGACTGGTTAACTTCTTACCTGCGTGACCGGAATCAGCAGATTGGTATTGGGACCGTTCGGTCTGAGCCTACTGTTTGCACTGCTGGAGTTCCACAGGGATCTGTCCTTGGCCCTTTATTATTGACTGTCTTCACTTCCCCAATCAGTCGCATTGCTAATCACTTTGGAATCCAATTACAGCAGTATGCGGATGATACCCAGCTCCATATTGCATTATCACACACTGATCAGTCTGGAAAACTTAAACTTGAAGAGTGTCTTTCATCTATGTATTCCTGGTTTTGTTTCAATGGTTTGGCCATAAACCCTGACAAGTCTGAGGCAATTTTGTTTGGGTCACGCCAGCGCTCTTTCCCTCCACTTTCTAATATCGACCTCGCCGGTACTGCTGTTCATCTGTCAGATACTCTCGAAACACTTGGAGTAACCCTAGACAACAAGCTCACATTTCGACCTCATATATCAAACATTTGTAAATCTTGTTTCTATCACATTCGGGCAATACGTCACATCAGGTCGGCCCTGACTATGGATATGCCTCAAACCATTGCCTGTTCTCTTGTCTCCTCTCGCCTTGATTATGCTAACGCCGTTTTTGTCGGTCTCTCAATCACTGAGCTCAAAAGGCTGCAACACATCCAAAACTCCTTAGCGCGTGTTGTGCTGCACGTCCCAATACAAACTAGTTCCTCAGTCCTACTCCATCAGCTGCACTGGCTTCCTGTTCAGTACAGGATAAAATTCAAATTGGCATGTTTGACCTACAAATCTCTCAGCACCAACGCACCTTCAGTCACTACTAACTCCTTACATTCCTCCTCGTTGCTTGCGTTCATCGGGTACAAGTCTTTTATCTGAACCTCGATGCAAAACAGTTATGGGCTTGCGTGCCTTCCATGCTTCTGCACCCAGGGAATGGAATCGGCTTCCGCTCTCTCTTCGAAGCTCAATTTCACTTCCTTCCTTCAAAAAGCGGCTAAAAACTTACTACTTCTCCTTGGCTTTCACGCACATGGATATCTAACTGCATCTTCCTCTGGCGGCTGACTATCCGCGCCTCAGATTCACATTTCGGTGTGACCTTGCGCGCGTTACAAATTTATTTAATAATAATAATTTAATAATAATGTATCAGCATGTGAAGCCTCTCAATTGTGTGATCGAAGGTGGAGGGAGTAGGTAACATTCTTAAAAGGAGCAACATGCAATTATGAACATGGCTAGGATTGTAGAGCACAGAAGAAAAAAGAGAGGTATCAGAGCAGCCACAGAGGTCATCAACAGACTTCTGGTCTTCAGGCAGATACTTGTGTCATACCATTTTACGCATTATTGAGTTAATACTTTCAATATGGTTAAAGTTCTGCTCGATACATTTTCACATACCATTTATCCATTATGGAAAGATAAATATCAGGATCAAATGTATGAAACAGTACTGAATAGGGCTCCCAGAAATTTGCGATCTAGTGCAGCGCAAATTCTGCGTAAAATTCCAGGTTTTGCGCAACAACGCAAAAATTGGCAAACCGCACGATTTTAGCACAAATTTTGACAAAATCTTGCTAATTTATCTAAATTGGATTTTGATCAACTTAAAAATCACTGCGGCGCATGGCAGTTCAACATAGCATCGACACCGATGGCCATGGTCGATAATAAAAATTTGAAGTACAAAAAATTCCAGAACTTCATGGCCACACAATAAAATGGTTCTATGATAAAATGGTAGTGGACAAAATGGTAGGACAAAATGGTACGGTCAAAATGGTACGGACAAAACGGTATGTTTAAATGGAAGCTGGATGAGGGTATTTTATTGCTGAAATAGAGGGTGGATGGCTTTTTGTGGCTGAAGTAGAGCTCTAGTGAAGAAAAAAGCTTGAGTAAAGGAGGCTGGAATGGCGAAAAAAATGCTTGAGAAATGGAAGCTGAATTGATGTCTTTCATTCATGTGCTTCATGATGTATCCAGCTTCAATTTCAGCCATAAAGCGTTATTTTCATCAATCCAGCTTCCATTTCATATATAAAAATATCCACGCAGAGCCTTCATCCAGCTTCCATTTCACATGCGTCTTTTCATTAATCCAGCTTCTATTACATATATAAAAATTCACAACTCCAGCTTTCATTTCATCCATGCCATTTTGTTCATACCATTTTATCTGTACCATTTTGTCCGCTACCATTTTGTCCGGTCACCAATAAAATGTGTTAGATGAAGTTTCTCAAAGCAGACACACAGGAGCGTCGCGTGCTGTCTCGGCTTATGACAGAACGAACGCATTTAATCTATAGGCGTAAGGCGTGCACACGAAGATGGAAGGCTACTATTCAGCACATTGTGTAACTTGGTGATTCATTATAATATAGGCTTATAAAATACTATTTTGAAGTTGTATTTGCAATGAGCATAGATTTCGGTGGGTGTAAATTTTGCAAAATTTAAATTCTTTGCAATTGTCTGAATACGTTAATCTCATTGTTATAACTGCATTTTTTGCTTGATTGTCTCATTTCTACAATGCCAAAGCTTTATACTAAACGACAAAAACACTGTTAGATACTTTGGTGCACTGATTCAATGAAAAAATAAATAACATTATCATTTTTTAACTTGCGCAAAATTCGCGCAAATTTATCATTTTTGGTGCGCAATTTTTTCAATTTTTTTGCGCAAATTTCTGGAGGGCATAACTGAAGCAAAAAGCATACAGTATGGCAAGGCCACTGTCAAGCAGTATCAATTCTTGTTAAAGCACAGGAAAATAAAAATTAGTAGCTATGCTGCTGTGTCCTTAATGGTACTTTTACATTATTATAAGAGTGAAAGTAAGGAATGTAACATTGTAAGTTTAAAAGAAATTGGAAATAGAGGAGCTGAAAATGGAGAGAGTCTTTCATTATGTCAGAACCTGCATAGAAGAACATCTGAAGACAAACCATGACCAGCAAAATATAGCAACTACTTTGCAAAGTAGCATGTTTCTAGGCCTGCGTTAAAAGCTGGTGAAGGAATTCGACTAGTGATCACTAACCTGAAGGAATGCATCTAATTCTGCATCAGTCTGGTACTTTTTCAGGTCCTTTGGTTGAGCGACGTTCCATTGTAAGACCTCTCGGACAGTCACCCGTGTCTGCCGCTGCATTGCATCTATTAGCAGACGTTCACCTCTCCCAGGGCGACATCCCCTGGAGTCGTACATGCAATCAGCATAACTGGGCATTGGACAAAAAAGACGAAGCTTCACCCAGTCAGTATGAGGCACTCGGTCGGCCTGTAGATAAACAACCACCATGTAAAAGCTCTAGGCCAACAGAAAGTAAAAGACATATCCGGGATCCTAGGCAGAAGAGCAATGAGCGAGTCTCCACGAAAAAATTCACAGAGTTGACTTCCTGCCAATACGGTATTGGCATTATCACATACAGGGGACAGGCCTATGAAAATAGTGCAAAAATTGAAACATAATGCTTCAATGAACATTGTACCGTACCAAACTTAATGAGATCTTAAATAGGCAATAGGCATATTAATGAAAATTGATAATATATTAATCCTCAGGCTACCATGCTTTTTTTGTAACACGGACTACCAAGGGGGGGGGGGGTGGTTACCACCCCTGGATTTTGGGTTTGGTTTGAGATATCATAACCATTGGATTCAGCATTCATTTCTGCACAAAATGGTATATTTAGGTTTAGAAAATATGAATGCACCCCGAAATTATGAATTTTTTACCATGGGTACCCGTCGATTCCACAAAACGTATACTTACGCATAGGGAATATATTAGATTCTGTGTGTTTTAAACATGATTTATATATAAAAAATAGTTTACATATAATAAAGTCCAATGTTCAACTATAGAAACTAGTAATAAGTCTGTTTTATGTTAAATCAAAACAAAAAACATGTCTTAGCCACTGAAAAACGTTTACGCAGACATATCGGCTTGCATTGTAAAAAACCCAAAAATTTTCACACATTTAAATTTATTTTGAACACTTCCGGTCATCAAAAGACAAATTATTTAGTATCAGAAAATAGCCCTAAATGCCCTCTACCGAATGGCATAATTTATTTCTATTAAAAAAAAAACTATGGATAAGTTATAATAGAAAAAAACATGAACATTTTATGAAAATAAAACACCTTTATATACATTTTAATTTATTTTGAGCACTTCCGGTTGTCAAAAGACAACTCAATGAGCATGGAAATGTAGCCCCACATTCCCTCTATAGAATGGTATAATTTGTGTCTCTTCATATTAAAGGGCGCAAAAGTTATAGCCGATAATCTAAGGGGGGGGTATCCACCCCTGGTACCTTGGGTATATCGGGTATAACTTTTGAACGGTATGGTATATCATAAAAATCTTTAGCTCAAAATGTGTGCCAATGAACCCTCTACAGCTACCTAAAACGTCAAAATTTTATTCCAAACGGAACAAGTTTGATTTGGGAAAAACCTATGGGGGGATGGCAACCACCCCCCCTTGGTAGCCCGAGGGTTAATGAAAACCAGAGTTCAACATATAGAGTCGAGCAATAAACCTATCTAACTAATGTGGCGACTTGATTAAGAATTATTTATTATTTTCTTATCTACTGCCTAGATTCACTCTCAGTTTGTTTCTCTTGTCTTCAATCGTCACCAGGGCCGGATTAACAAATGTGGGGGCCCTGTTCGGTAAAACTGTGGGGGCCCAAACCTTACAGAAGCACGAAAAATGACTCACAAAACGTGTTAGGCTATATTCAACGAATCAACATTCGTCTATTATTAATTCATTATACTTATATTATTTTTAACACTGATTATCAGCAGGTCTTCCAATAGTGACCTATATATCTTTTACGGTTTAAGAATTTTAGGTTAAAGTGATTCATGGTCAGTCCTGACCAGCGCACCACAGCACTCCTACAAGCAAACAGTGTAGAAGCGATTTAATGCCCCCCCCAAAAATTCTTGACTATGAAAATTTCTGGTAGACCTGCGGCAGGGCAAATGGTTTTACCAGGGCATTTGGTCTAATTTGCCCTGCTGTGCATGGCCCCACACTGTTTACAAACTGAAATAGGGCCTATATTTTCGCGGTTATGCCAGTAGTAGACCCTAGCTCAAGCTCCATCCTGCTTATGTGAGCTTTCACCCCGGTGTATGTCTCTCTGGACAGCCGCTCACTGCGCTCATCTGCTCGTGGAGAATTCCCTGCTCTTTTTTCGAGTATTGTGACCATGCAACGACGAGCATTCTCGGTAGTGGGCACAGTTATCTGGAATAGCCTCCCCGTGGCTCTCTCGCTTCCCGTGACTCTGCCGACTCTTTCTTTCGTCTTCTCAACTTTTCTTTTTGACAACGCCTGCGTTGGGAGTGCCTCCGAGTAAAAATCTCAAGGGTCTCTATATAAATTTATTAGATTGATTGAATTCGTCAAAATAGAGTGCGAATACTGCATGTAGAGCTGCAGACCTACTCAATGTTATTATCACGCCATCTCATAATGCGTAGCATAGCACTGGAGTTCCGATCAGGTGATTTATATTAGGCCTATAAGTGTTTAAACAAGCAAAAAACGTATAACTCCTACTAGTATTTCTGACTGATTTTTAGATCAATCTGCCTGGCAATGAAAACTGCAATAAGGGCACCCACAATTTTTAAATAAGCTAAAAAGGTATAACTCTTACTAGCATTTCTGACTGATTTTAAGATCAATCTGCCTGGCAATGAAAACTGCAATAAGGGCCCCACAATTTTTAAATAAGCAAAAAACTATAACTCTTACTATAGCTTTTCTGACTGATTTTAAGATCAATCTGCCTGGCAATGAAAACTGCAATAAGGGCCCCCGCAATTTTTAAATAAGATAAAAATATTTTCTTACTAGCATTTCTGACTGATTTTGAAATCAATCTGCCTGGCAATGAAAACTGCAATAAGGGCCCCCACATGTGCAAAAGTTGCATAATGCTAAAGTCACTAGTTTTTGAATAATTTGACAATTTTTTCATATATTTTAAACTCAGTTTACTATTATAATTATAGCAATGATGAAAAATTCCTATTTCATGTGTGGGGCCCCCTAAAGTGTGGGGGCCCCTGTTCGGCCGAACATGTCGAACATGCCTTAATCCGGCCCTGATCGTCACACTGGCAAGACGTGAAATAGGAATGGATCGGTTGGATAAATCTCACGGTCCGAAAGTTCAACAAGCGTCCTGCTCAACTTCGCTAATGTCTTCAGGTTTCAGACAGCTAAACAGTGTGGTTTACCTCTGCCGCACGTCTTCAACACTCACGTCAATGTCTGACATTTCTCAAATCAAACTGGCATGTCGCTTGCCAGTTGATGCAAATGACTCACAGGTTTCGACCCACTTCAATCGACTGATGATTCTTTGCATGAATCCCAGTTCACAACAGTCACTGCTCACTAGCTACTTGATTAATTACATCAGACATGGAAAGTTACTGCTCATTCCAGCCGTGAAATTTAACTTTGATTGTATTGTATTTGGCCATTTGCAAAGCGCTTCTTGCAGCAAGAGCCTTTCAGAAGCGCTCCCAGTGCGTGCAATTCAATCGACTTTTCCGAGAGAAAAGGCAGTTTTTTAGACATGATAAAGATGACGAAAGACTGCCAGAGAGGATGGCAGAGTGAACGGATGGGAGAAGTCCATTCCATAGGGAGGGACCTATGCAGGCAAATGATCTCGATTGAGCCATAGCGGTCCTGACATGGGAACAAAGAGGTCAAGCCGATCAGAGGACCTAAGAGGACGCAGCGAAATGGCAGAAATGGGGGGAATCATACTACTTTTATGAAATGATCTCTTTACTTCAGTATATTGGCTAGAAATCAAGCTTTTCATAACGTTTTTCCCGTTGATGTAGATTTTACCGTTACAACAATCTTTCTGGTCAATCTTTGTTTTGACAGGATTGCCTGTTCTTGGAATACATTCAATGGGAAACTGAGAAAATTTTCCCCATTTTTTCAACTGATGCTATATAACATTTTCTAACAATTTCCTCCTGAGCTAAAAAATATCTTTCTTCTGCCTGTAGCACCAAAATGCACAATGTTACGCTAACAGCTCTGACTATCAAAGAAGACCGACAAAGCCATAGAGAGTAGAGATAGACAAAGAGAAAGTTCCAATAGTTTTAAAAGTCACTGACATTACATTTAATCTTTCATTTACTAATACATACCTCCAGAGGTTTTCCCTGAGGTCCACGAGCAGCTCTGACAAGTCGAATTAAGACAGTGGCACAAGGAACATGTCTCCTGTCAGCAATGCATGACTTGCTCAATGGCTCATTGCCTTCTGGGCCCTGATGATAAATTCGTAGCTGATGCCCACCTTCATTTAAAGACACCTGCAAAAAATAACATCGCAAAACTTGCATTGCATGCGACTGAATGTGTATCACTGCGGCTATTCTGTGCATGATTTGCATCGAACCAGACAGTTGCTTAAATTTCATGTAAAACAATGAAGTCTACACTGTTTCCAATGCTTCGTCTAAACTACATTAGTGTGTACATGCACCCTGCATTTCACTGCTATGAAATGATGGAACTATATCTTCTTTGTTTGTCTCTTTTCTGCACTTACACTCGCTCTCATCTTTCTCATTTTCTCTTGCTCTGTCTATATATTGCAGTCTGTCTAATTCAATATCTCTACATACCAAGTGGTCTGTACACTCTAAAAAAAATGCAGTCTCCAGTTTTGTGTTATTCAGCCTTTTGGGAAAGTAGTCCCTCATGTCCATTATGCGGTCTTATTAGCCAACTGGATGTTTGTTCATTCAAAGACAGTAAAAGAACTTTGCATGTGGCCAGCAGGTCACATCCCTCCCTCAATTGCCATGCTGGCAATAGACAATCATGCAGCCCAACCATTAGACAGAAATTTGAATCTATGCGATGGTTAGCACTTGTAGAAAATGATGACCATGTTCTTAGCAGTGCCAAATACAAATGTGAAAAGAGTCTAGTTCCTATAAAATTATAGCAGTGCACATACCAAAATGAAATTAGGTCTGTTAGAGTAACATTTCAAGATGATTGCCTGTCTTAATTAAGATGGCTAAGATAATTTCAACCTCTGCTAGAGTAACAATTCAAGATGATTGCGTCTTAATTAAGATGGCTAAGATAATTTCAACCTCTGTTAGAGTAACATTTCAAGATGATTGCCTGTCTTAATTAAGATGGCTAAGATAATTTTGTATTTTGGTATTTTAAAAGATCGGTTTGTCTCACGGTTTTAGACTCAAATTGTAACTTGCTAGAAGTAGCCATCTTCTTCTTGGTCTCTCTTCCGTCAGGCGCATGTCCTACGCCAACGATGTGGGGCGCGGTGCCAACGATGTGGGGCGCGGTGGCGCAGTGGTGGCGTCGTTGCCTTGAAGCCGGAAGGTTCGAGGTTCGAATCCACCTCGCCGCGTAAGGACCTTGGGCAAGTCCTTCACTTACAATTGCTCAGCGCTTCGGCGTGAAACTCCGATGCAGTGTCCGCTCTGCATTCGGGAGCGCCTCTGAGTAGAGCGAGCTTGAAGAGGCGCTATAACAAGTGCACATACAAACAAACAATATGCCGTCTCCAGCTTGCTCGGTTTCTGATTTTATCCACCGCATCTCTCATATCCATGTTCTGTGCTGCTAGATCTTCTTTTATATTGTCCATCCAGGTCTTTGATTGTCTCTCTTGGCTTCTCTTTCCCTCCACATGCCCGTGCCATATGTAACGCTAACCCGTTTATCAGACAGAGACAAGCATTTTGGCACACCTCCTCATAGACTAGACTCCTCACAGACTGGACTCCTCATAGTCTGGACTTCTCATAGATTGGACTCCTCATAGACTAGACTGCTCATAGACTAGACTCCTCCTCATAGATTAGACTCCTCCTCATAGACTAGACTCCTCATAGACTAGACTCATCACAGACTGGACTCCTCATAGACTGGACTCCTCATGGATCGGACTACTCGACGTACTCGTAGATTGGAATACTCATAGGTTGGATTCCTCGTTTTCACCACAACACTCGAATGCAAAAGATGGATAAACTGGATGAATACTTCACGAAAGTTGACGATACACATCAGCTTTCACCAGTGGTTAAAGTCGCTTGGGTGAGCAGTGGGAACGCTGAATGCGAGCAGTGGGAACGCTGATGAAGAATTGTATTGAAATGCATGTGTTTTAGAGTTCCTTCATGATGAGCAGTGGGAATGCAAGCCAAACATTTTGAGAGCAGTGGGAATGCCCTTACCAACCACTTTAAACCCTGGCTTTCACTTCCTTCACCACCGTCAAATGCTCGGAAAATGGAAGCAACAACTTCTCAGTTACTTCGTCCTTCCCATAAAACGTAGTTCACACTCATTCCAACTCGAAACAAGATGAACCCAGCTTTTGTCTAGGTGGATAAATCTCCTGGCATCCAATGACTGCACTTCGAATGTCTCAAAATTGCTTGAAGATGAATCGTCTTCAAGTTAACAAATATCACAAGACGTTAATTGTTCCTTCATCAGATTACATCATCTATCGACCAAATTTCATGGATTAATTCACTCACCGCAACTCTACTGATCTGATGCTCGATGACTATTCTCACCGTCATACCACTACACAGCTGCCCAGCTCAAAAGTCCTAAAAACAGTCCTCACTGTTGTGTGTCTCAATACCTGAAGCATCCACTTGATTCAGCCTCATACACACGAATAATGTTCAGCTGATCCCAAAGCGTTAATATGCAACATCAACAACATTCTCTTTAATTCCATTTGTCAATCTGTACAATTGGCGATGTTTACAAACCGTCATGCCACACCTTGTAGAAACCTCCAATTAGTAGCTTTTGTATTCATTCATTCATTCGGACATTTATATAGCGCTCCTTCAAGAAAAACTACTCAGAAGCGCTCCCAACTCCAGCGCGCACAAAAAGAACAGTTTTAAGTTTAGTAAGGAAGGATCCTGGTAGAGTTCCAGCCTTCCAGGGTGTAGGCGTAGCTCAAAAGGAAGGCCATTCCAGACCACTGGTCCAACCACAGAAAAGGCTCGATCCTTCATGGTAGTAGTACGAGCAAAAGGAACTAAGAGGACTCCCCTATCAGCAGAGCGTAGCTGACGACGTCCTTGGATACCCAATGTAGAGCTGCATAGCTCACGGAGGTAAGTTGGGGCAAGGCCCTGACAACATCGCCATACCAATGCAGCTACCCTGAACTCAATACGCTGGCGAATAGGGAGCCAGTGAAGTACCTCAAGCATGTAGTTTGAGACATGATCATATTTAGGGATTTTCCCAATTAGGCGTGCAGCAGAGCGCAACACCCGGTCAAGACAAGTCAATCTGCTGGATGGGAGGCCAATGTAGAGCGAAGAGCAATAGTCGATGCGAGATGTAACGAAAGAATGCACTAAAGCAAGAGTAGCAGCAGACGTAAGAGAACGGATGACAGTGCGAAGCTGGCGCAGCTGATAATAGCAGTCTCGAGCAAGACGATGAAGTTGAGGAGCAAAAGTTAGTTCTTGGTCAAGTTGGACACCGAGGTCATGAACCGTGGTTGCAAAGACAAAGCCAGGAAACTCAGATGCAATATGTCACTATTAACTAACTATGCGCTACTGTAATTGTCTAGCTTATAACTCCTACATAAATTATAATTAAAATATGCAGTTAATTTGATGAGGTGTTATTGCTATGTACACCATATTTTACAATGTTTTAGCCGCCAACATTTAACTTGTTAATTGAACAAGCTGTGTTCTGATGTTTTGAATGAAATGCAAGTGATCGGTTGATTGAAGTGGCACTTCAATGAATCCTACAACAATGCTATTCTAATCTCAGCATCTCTCTTCTTACCTGCATGCCTGCATCAGCAACTGGTTGCCTCACAGTACCTGTCTCCACAAAGATATTTAGCAATGCATAGCCTACAATGATTGATGAGCTGGACACAGGGTCTATTGTATATATCTAGAACAAAAAGAAAACAATCCTCAGATCTACCATAGAATGAACAACATGATTGATGCATGCATAGTCATCAAGACGGAACAATATAAACTCAGCCATCATTTTGAGCAAAGAAATATTCCTAGGCTGGCAATGGGAAAAGACACCAGAATAGCATTAATTAGTTGACATGACCTTAGACACTTCATGCGGAGAAGAAACAGAAGAACAGTCATCTAACCACAAGAACAACACCAAGCAAATGCAGAAACAGAACCCCTTTTAATCAGGGCTTAAAGTGCGACTGGACGGTCATGGACTTATTTTAAAATGTGAATGCCGTCCTGCCACTTATTGGCCAGCACAGCCTGGAAAGGTAAGGGGCGTCCACTCCGTCCAGGCACTTCTTTTGGGAAGGTACATAGGCGGAGACCTAGGGGGCAGGGGAGACGGTCCCCCCAATGGAGGTGTTGGGGGGACGGCCCATGCATTTTTCCCTCCAATCGTTGAGCGTCAAGACTAAAAAAAGGTCATCAACTTTTTTGGCGGCGAAAATATAAATTTTTTCCGAGATTTCGGCGGATGGAAAAAAAGTCATCAACTTTTTTGGCGCCAAATATAGAATTTTTTTCGAGATTTCGGAGAGAAAAAAGGTCGTCAGAAATTTTTGCCTCTTTCCATTCCCCCAAGTCTCCACCCAGGTCTCCGCCCATGGGAAGGTATAAGGTGTCCAGGCACTTATTTTCCCGCACTTTAAGCGCTGCTTTTAATGACTCCATGCTGAAATCACTGGGTATGCTAGACTGCCAGATATCCTTTGCTTTGAACTTGCAGAGGAGTCTAGCAGACGGATTCTGACAAGATAAGAATGTTTCTTCTTTAATTGCATTTTGGTGAATAGACATGATAATAAACACACATAAATCATAGAAATAATCAAGACAATAAAACATCTAAAAAATACACATTTTATCACAAATCCAAAATCGTATATATCACCCCATTGATGAAAGTTTCCCTTGTCATGTTATCTGCTGTCGCGATGTTGTGGTCATGTGGTAGAAAAAGGCCTTGACAGGTGCCAGCAGGTCATGCAATATGTGGCCCCCATCAACCAGGACAGCAGTAAAGAGGTTAGAATCTGCCTTAACACACAGCTGGTCAAAGGACGGAAAATGATTCAGGAATCAAATAAAACAATGCACGATAGACTGGAGCCGGTCTTGGTCGCCCTGATCAATAAAGCACACCAAGCAACAAAGGCATAATGCAGTCTACACTGGCCCTGACCAGATCATGTGGGTAAGGACCATGCAAGCCATGAGCAACTAAAGTGCACATGACATAGAGGGATTGGCTGGACATGACCCCAAAGCCTAAGCTATCAGAGACTGTGACACCAAGGATCACCACACTGGTAACCTTTTCCAGTTCTGGCGTGATTGCAGAGAAATCAGGTTGGTCACGCAAATGGGTGCTCATGCTTTTTGGGTCGCTGGCCCACATGCCTGAAACAGTCTTCCAGCACCCATCCAGCAAATAAAAACTCAATCTACTTTTTGAAAACAGTAAAAACTGCACCTGCTCTCAATCTCTTAGCATATATACTGACAGTTGACAATATGCGCGTCAAGCATCCTATACGTAGCTTGCAACGGACAATGCAATAGAAATTGTCGTAAATACTACAATACAGCATGCCCTCTCCTTGGCTGGTGAATCAACATTTCACAGGATTTGTTGTGGTTAAGCTTCAGATTGTGTATGATACATATTTGTATATGATACAAATGTTTGATTAGATTAGATTAGATTTAGATAACTTACCTTCACCATACCCACAGAAAGAATTTAAAAACCCAAACAACATGTCATAAAAGAAAAATGCTGCGACAGTAAATGTGTAAAAAGTTTCATATTAAGACCTAAAAATGAGACAAAGAAAAGTATATGTCACTGGAGACTTAGACCAAGACAGACTGAGGCACGAAGACTTGATATGAAGACACACACTCCAAGACACTACACAAGGCTTTTTGGGATTAATTCTATTTGATAAAAAAACAACCTGTGGAAAACCCTTTGACAAGTTGCTGTGCCTATATTCTTCATATTTGGTCAATTTTGAACTTCACATACCCATAAAGACATCGTGCAATCTCAATAGCTTAAAAGTTAAGATTTGCATACACCAAAACTTTCAAAAAGTCGTTTCTACCATGCCACATTGTTTCTCTGTGGTCTGGCATTGAAAGTGCAATACTGGGAATGTCAAAAATCACAATGTTAAAACCTTAATGTATCTGGCTAAGAAATTATTCCACGTAGTTACTTAATTAAAATTAACAGACACAAAACGAAATCTCACACTTCTATCTCCCCAGTCTGACCTCCATGGAAGAAATAGACGTTTGCCTCATTTCATTTCTGAGTAACTATATGCATTATTGTGGAGCTTTTAAACAAATTTTTATTGAATGAGATTCAAATATTTCAACACATCATGAATCTTGCTTCAAAACAGTTTCCAAAGAGTCCTGATATGACACAAGACAAAGACTGAGAACAGATAATAGGTTCCCATGATCATGAGTGAATTTAATACCTAAAAACTTGTCTCAAGACATCCCAAGACTGAGACTGAAGGCAAACCTAAAACGACTGGGTAACATACTTTAATGATCAGTGTTGACGTAGCTGGCATGGCTGGCTCTCGAAACTCCACTCGGAATGCATAAACGGGATTGTGAATGTCACTATCCAGCTTCGCGATGCAACTCATCGCTCGACCGACCTTCGTGTATTGCTTATCAAGAATACTTGCAGATACCTACATCAGAATTTCATCATGATTATCATCACACTCACAGTCACCCACTCACTCACTCATCCTCGCAAATGCTAAGTAACAGAGTAAACTTTAGAGAGAGAAAATTAGTTTATCTGCCATTATCTGCAGCTTTAACTGATAAAATTGCTGGAAGTTTTGCATCAATAAAGTCTTGTGAATGACTTTGAACAAGTCAGAAGACTAGGTGTAGTTAAATTTGTTCTCAGTTATCTACTGCGTTAGATTCCCTGATCATGAGTGATAATGAGACCATTAAGTATTACACTAAAATATGTATGTACCGTATATTCATTTAATTCCAAAATCAACAGGCAAAATGCTGTAAGTGTCTTGTCTTGTCTTTAACCATCCTCGATTCGAGGGTTGGTCGCTTTATGGACACGCCTTCGCCACTTTTCCTGTCCTCCGTCTCCTTCAGTATCCTCTCGAATGGTAGTTCCATCCACGTGATGATATTGGCGATCCATCCCATCCTCGGTCTTCCCCTTGCCCTTGCTCCCGAAATTGTACCCTGTATTATTTCCTTTTCCAAGCAGCCCCCCTGTTTCCTCATCAAATGACCGAAGTAAATGAGTTTCTTTCTTTTTATCGTGCTCAATAAGGTTCTTTCTGTTCCCGTTTTCTCCAATACCCATTCGTTTGTTCTTTTCTCTGTCCATTGCACTCTCCAGATCTTTCTTAGGCATTTCATTTCAAAAGCATTTATTCTGTCTTCTTCTCTCTTTCTGATCGTCCAACTTTCACAACCATATGTCGCCACTGGCCATACCAAAGCCTTCATGAGTCTGATCTTGGTAATCATTTTGATATTATGACTTTTCCATAGCGTCTTCAACGCTGTCCCTGTGTTGAGTCCTCTTGCTAATTTCTCTTTTATATCTGTGCTGCTGTCTGTGTCTTCAGTTATCAACGATCCCAGGTAATGAAAGGTGTATACCTGATCCAGTTTTTGTCCTCCAATTTGTAAGTGTACAATGACATAATTCACAGAATAGCTACTTAGTGCTTATGGTTGAGTTTGGTCGTACATGTTTCAAAATCACATTCTTGGGATAAACTTCGAGTCTTTATTGAGGAGGGTGAAATTATGAACCCTTTGCCAAAAGTTATATAATGGGTATTGCCGCAGTGGGAAGAAGTCATGAAGGACACGAAGTTTGTTTTCCTGAACAGCTTTAAACAGCCCCGTGTCAGCCTATTGCACTAACAATAAGAAGTAGCTGACTCGTCTGTTCATGAAACCCTCAAGGCGGGTTTTGTCCCTCCCACTCACAAGACCCCACTATGCAGGAGAGGCATGCATCATTCTAGATATGACCAACATTGACCATAGCCCTCATAATTGAAAAGAAGCTAACTGTGTTTGTCTATCCAACCAAGAAGCAACCCTGTAACTTCCTGCACTTCTTAACTTTAGGATAAAATTTCTGGCATACACTAAAATTTGTTGGGTCTTCTACATAATGGTCAATTTCTTTATCCCAATTCTGCAAGTAATCTTAAACAATTTGCAAACTATTAAACTTAAACTATCTAAATTATCTTTCCCTCAATGAAAAAAACCTGTTTTGACATCATTCTGACAACTCCTCTAAAAGAGTGCCTTGCTCTCCTGGAAAAATTGCATTAATTTTCAATTTCTCACAGCATAAAGGATCTTCTCCATATGCATCTGCTCACTGCATACCGGTAGTTTCTCTCTGTTAGAAGTCCTCTCTTGATCTTGATGACATATCATATTACCAATCCATCTCAACTGTTAATGCCATATCTAACATTCATAGGTGCAAACTAACTGATCTCTCAATTTCAGTCTACATACCAAAGTTAACAACCTCAACACTTTTTTGCAGTACATAATGACATTCTGTGCTCTATGCATAGGGGTATGGTGGCAACATGCACTTGTTCTTCTCAACTTTTCTACTGATTTTCACATTGTAGATCATTCTCTTCCAAAGGTACGTAGTTTCTGGTCAATCCTGAAGTAGGTGTCACGACAACTGGTCTACAGACAACTCGTCTAACGACAACTGGTCTACAGACAACTGGTCCAGCGCTTGAGAAATGGAAGCAGGATTAAAGTTTTTTACAGGTGAAATGGAGGTTGGATTGGTGAAAAAAACGTAAGAGAAATGGAATCTGGATGAAGGTTCTTTTACAGTTGAAATTGAAGCTGGATTGACGAAAATAATGCATGAGAAATAAAAGCTGGATGACGGTATTTCTAGATCTGAAATAGAAGCTGGATTAATGAAAAAATGCTTAAGTATTGAAAGCCAGATGAGGGTATTTTTTATACCTGAAATAAAAGCTGGATTGACGAAAATAACGAGCAAGAAATAGAAGCTGGATGAAGGTATTTTTAGATCTGAAGTAGAAGCTGGATGCATGTTCAAATACATGAATGAATATTCATCAATCCAGCTTCCATTTAAGCTATAAAATCATTCAACTTTTTCATAAATCCAACTTCTATTTCATCAATACGAGTTGTCTATAGATTAGTTGTCATTGTCTGTAGACCAATTGTCGTGGAACCCCTGAAGCAGTTGCTACTTAACCCATGAATCCAATTAACTAAAGTAGATCTTGAATGGCAGGCCCTATGCAGGGCCGGATTAACAAATGTGGGGGCCCTGTTCGGTAAAACTGTGGGGGCCCAAGCCGCCCAAACCTTACAGAAGCACGACAAAATGACTCAAAGCGTTTTATATTCAACGAATCAACATTCGTCTATTATTAATTCATTACTTATATTAGTTTTAACATATTATCAACAGGTTTTTTAATTGTGTTAAACAACCGATATATCTTTTACGGTTTAAGAATATTAAAGTGATTCATGGTCAGTCATTCGCCTAACCAGCGCACAGCACTCGTACAAGCAAACAGTGCATAAGCGATTTTATGCCCCAAATAAATTCTTGGCTATGAAAATTTCTGGTAGACCTGCGGCAGAATAATGGCCAGGACAAATGTTTCTTACCAGGACATTTGGCCTGATTTGTCCCCACACTGTTAACAAACTAAAATATATTTTCGCGGTTATGCCAGTTACAGTAGACCATGGCTCAAGCTCCATCCTGCTTAGATCTACATGTGAGCTTTCACCCCAGTGTATCATGTATGTCTCTCTAGACAGACGTTCACTGCACTCAGCTGCTCGTGGAGAATTCTTCGTTCTTTTTTCGTGTGTTTAATTGTGACCATGCAATGACGAGCATTCTCGGTAGTGGGTGCGGTTATCTGGAATAGCCTCCCCGTGGCTCTCTCGCTTCCCATGACTCTGCTGGCTCTTTCTGTCGTCTTCTTGAGCCTTTTCTTTTTTGACAACGACTGCGTTGGGGGCGCCTCCGAGTAAAAATCTTAGTGAGCTCTATATGAATTTATGAGATTGATTGAATTCGTAAAAATAGAGTGCGTAGCCTACTGCATGTAGGCCTACTCAATGTTATTATCACGCCATCTCATAATGCGCAGCATAGCATTAGAGTTCCGATCAGGTGATGTATAAATTTATAAGTGTTTAAATAAGCAAAAACGTATAACTCTTACTAGCATTTCTGACTGATTTTAAGATCAATCTGCCTGGCAATGAAAACTGCAGAAAGGGCCCCACAATTTTGAAATGAGCAAAAAGCGTATAACTCTTACTAGCATTTCTGACTGATTTTAAGATCAATCTGCATGGCAATGAAAACTGCAATAAGGGCTCCCACATGTTCAAAAGTTGCATAATGCTAAAAGTCACTAGTTTTTGAATAATTAGACAATTTTTCATATATTTGGAAGTCAGTTTACTATTATAATTAGCAATGATGAAAAATTCCTATTGCAAGTGTGGGGGCCCCCTAAAGTGTGGGGGCCCCTGTTCGGCCAAACATGTCGAACATGCCTTAATCCGGCCCTGGCCCTATGAACTTTTCAGAGGTCTATAAAAGTCTTAAAATGAGACAATGAATTAAAAAAGTTTAATGACTGAATTCAACGCTGAAGTTATAAAAAGAAATTTTTTAATTATAATTCATATAATTATTTTCTTTAAATAACACCGAAACAGTTTAACTTTAAAGATGTTAGTTTAAAGTTAGATCACAAAGTCTGTGCCTATAACACGAGAACTTTACGATTCTTTGCATTAACTGTCAAATCCTGCATTAACTTGTTTTCAATTGATAGTCTCATTGTTGATAGCAGATTTTTTTCACTAAACTTGAGTTTAGAAAGGATGAAAGATAAAGTTTTACTTTGAGAAAATATATGGGGGTGTGGGTGGGGAAGAAACTCATAAGTGAATGCCGGTTGATGGATATAAATATAAAATTAATGCCTTAGCTTTTTAAACTATATCGTTGCTTGACAAAGATATCTGTCAAGAACATAATTGAACATTGCATACATGTCAGTGTTGCATAAGCCACTATTCAGTTATTAGCCTGCCTCTAATCAGGCAGAAAGACTGGATATGGATATTGTCACTTGCACTCAGATTTAAACTCAGATCAGTTTTATCCACAGATCTGTCATAAAATAATTACAAAATTGTGATTCCTCTTTTAGCTTTAAATGCAGTAGTTGGGGTCTAAGAATGTAAGAGTGCTTAGAGCCTACGACGACCTTAAAATGGCTCTGCCATCCCCTACATAACCATCAACAAACATCACCACAGTCATCACTATTGTCTAGAGTAGAGCTCTGCGCTGACTTGACATTGTCGGCGGCGGCGCGCCGGTCAATTTTGGTCGGCGGCGGCGGCGGCGCGCCGACAGGCAAAAATCAGCGGCGGCTGCGCATTCAAAATGTCGGCGTCGGCGGCGCGGCGTCGTGGAATTAGTGCTCCAGAGTTGCATACTTATTTTTAAAAATTTGCAAAAGCAACCTATGTTATAAAGATATGCGTGCTCAGCAATTATTTTTAGCATTATCTGGTCTTATATTAATATTCATGAGCAACAATTATTCTCAGAATAGACGTTTGGTTACAAAATTCTACAAAGGGTTGATTTACAGGCCACTTGACAACGTTTTCAAATCCAGGCCTGCCGCTTAAACGTAACCTACTAATAGGAATTAAAGGACTGTTTGCGCAGTGGCGGCTCTACCCGCCTACCGTATTTAACTTCGACTCGTCACAAATTCTTGAAGTCCATTTTCTTGACGAAACTTGTCAATGCATACATGCATACACACATACATGCATACATACATACATTCATACATGCATACATACTGTGTCGAAATTGAGTTCGCCTCCGCTTGTGTAGCGCTCGCCCTTCCCCCCGCGCTAGTGTTCTTTCAGCCGCTCGTGTACAGCGCTCGGTCGGTTGCCGGCCTGTTTAATTACTGCATTGGCGGTGTCTTTATGTTCCCCTCTCCCCCGCAGCGGCGAGCTCTTTATGTGCCTCTATTACCAGCGGCGACGTAGTATTGGCCGTGTTGGCGGCGTCTTTATGTTCCTCTCTCCCCCGCAGCGGCGAGCTCTTTATGTGCCTCTATTACCAGCGGCGACGTAGTATTGGCCTTGTCGGTGAGCTCTTTATGTTCCCCTCTCCCCCGCAGTGGCGAGCCCTTTGTGTATCCCTATTACCCGCGGCGACGTAGTATTGGCCTGTCGGCGACGTCTTTATGTTCCCCTCTCCCCCGCAGTGGCGAGCCCTTTGTGTATCCCTATTACCCGCGGCGACGTAGTATTGGCCTGTCGGCGGCGTCTTTATGTTCCCCTCTCCCCCGCAGCGGCGAGCCCTTTGTGTATCCCTATTACCCGCGGCGACGTAGTATTGGCCTGTCGGCGGCGTCTTTATGTTCCCCTCTCCCCCGCAGCGGCGAGCCCTTTGTGTATCCCTATTACCCGCGGCGACGTAGTATTGGCCTGTCGGCGGCGCCTTTATGTTCCCCTCTCCCCCGCAGTGGCGAGCCCTTTGTGTATCCCTATTACCCGCGGCGACGTAGTATTGGCCTGTCGGCGGCGCCTTTATGTTCCCCTCTCCCCCGCAGCGGCGAGCCCTTTGTGTATCCCTATTACCCGTGGCGACGTAGTATTGGCCTGTCGGCGGCGTCTTTATGTTCCCCTCTCCCCCGCAGCGGCGAGCTCTTTATGTTCCTCCGCCTGCGACGGCGGCATCTCTTTGAAGTCCGTCGCCGGCGTGCATGACCAGTATTGTGTATAAGGGAGCCCGTTGCTCTGTGTAGTTAGTCAGCGGCGAGTCATCGAGTCGTATAGTCAACGAGTAGTCATCGAGAGGGAGTCATCGAGAGAGTTAGTCAGCGTTACGTCAGCAGTCAGTGTGAAGCTCTGTCGTGTGCAGTTGATGACAGTCGGGTTGCCGTTTTCGTGTCACGTGAATAAACTGTGTTTCCTTACTTCATCGCCGTGTGTTTCCTGGGTGAGGCGAATCGGTCGGGAGGGCTGCACTACCTTCGAAATACAACGAAGACGGACTCGCGTCTCCCCCCTGAGACGACACGCGGACATATTTGGACTGGCACCCGCCCAATCGGTAATCGGCCATCCTACGGACCGAGAGGGCAGCCGCTTCTGCAGCCGGGGTGATCCAGTCGAGCGCTTCTTTCCGCCACAATACATACAAACATACATACATGCATGCATACATACATATTACATACATACATACACACAACATACATGCATACACACACATACATACATACATACATACATACATGTCATACATACATACATACATACATACATGCACTGCCTCTCATCTAACGCTTCCTCTACAGTTAGGGCTATGAGTCAGGTGCTCATTGCCCTGAGAGCATGGATGGCATCAAACCGTCTTAGACTAAACCCTGCTAAGACTAAATTCATTTGGCTGGGCTCCAGGCAGCAGCTGTCTAAGCTTGATCTGATTCACCTCTCTGCTGAATTTCCCGACTATACTTTCTCCACCTCAGTCCGTGACCTTGGTGTTGTGCTAGACCAGGAACTTACTTTTGTACCTCACATTAATCGTCTCAGTCGCTCCTGTTTCTATCAGCTGCGCCAGCTTCGCACTGTCGCTCGCTCTCTCTCAACTGGTGCTGCAACTACGCTTGTACATTCCTTTGTCTCAGCTCGTCTTGACTATTGCCTATCCCTTTATGCTGGTTTACCATCTGGTCGATTAATTATCTTCTCTTGACCGTATTCTGCGCGCTGCAGCATGCCTCATTGGTCATCTGCCCAAATTTGGTCATGTTACAAATTACATGCTGGAGGTTCTGCATTGGCTCTCAGTCCGTCAGCGCATCGAATACAGAATCTCGTCCTTAATATGGCGCTGCCAGCTAGGTCTTGCTCCATCTTACCTACTCGATCTTTGTCGGCCTGTGTTAAGTGCTCGGACTGGTCGGTCCCTACGCTCGGCTGTTAGGGAAGTACTCTTTGTCCCATTTGCTCGTACCTCCATCATGCAGAGTCGTGCTTTTTCTGTGGTTGGCCCATTGGTATGGAATGCCCTCCCACTTGAGCTGCGCCTGTTCCCTAGATCACTCTCTGACACATTCTATAAGCACTTAAAAACTGTCATGTTTGTCCGTACTGGAGTCGGGAGCGCCTCTGAGTAGTTTCCTTGAAGAGGCACTATATAAATACTTGAATGAATGAATGAATACATACTGTGTTTGCGTAGAAATGTTTGTCGCAAAGTGGAAGCTATGGTTAATGAATACAAGGCCAGCCACAGAAAATTTTAAACAGATGAGTGCACTTGCAGTATTTTAAATTTTTCTTTGTCAAAGAACACTGAGTAGTAAAATTTATCAGAATTAACCAACTTTCCTAATTTATCGTCGGATAATCCGACCGACTTCCACGCGAAACTCTTACCATCTACTTTAAACCTAATTGCTAAGTACAAGCCAAGTAACAATAAGTTGCACTTGTTTAATGGGGCAAGTGTTTCTCTTTTTCTAATCTGATCCCATTTGTGAGATGTTTCTCAAATTGCTGACTAAATAGAAACTATTGGCCAATTGCCTATCATGCTCCATTTTGCATATAGACAGGTCTATTAATATTCAAAAGTTTAATTAATCCCGAATTTCGCATAGGTCACGCACTGCGTAGGAGTTTGATACTGGTGAGAAAATTTGGAATTAGATAGTAACTGGCCGGCAATGGAGAATCAGAAGCCTGTAGACGCGACCAATCGCCTACCTAAAATCGTAGATCGTCATCGCTTTGCAACGTAATAGTAACGTGTATCCTAATACTAGTGGGCAGACAGTTCTGTTCCATCTTAGCATACGGTCGGACTAGCTATCAGGCAAGAACGCGCACACACAGCATAGCAATTCACTTAGGCCTACCTGGAGTTCTTTTTACCTCCGTTGCTGCCATAATTCAAAGCGCATCACAAAATCCACAAAGTTTAAACGTTAAGAACACTGTTCCAAAAGTCAGAAAGAACAAGAAGCATCATAGGTTTCATAGCATTGACGCAAAAACGGTTTTGCCATGAATAATCGAAGTAGATAAGAAAAAGATTATATTTTGCACTGACGCAACAATTTTTTTCACGAAATCAAGTAAGAGATGAAAAATGCAACAAAAGAAATACAGGAATCAAGGTGGCATCGGCGGCGCGCCGACAAATTTTCGACGGCGGCGTCGGCGCGCCGACCCAAGAAAATCGGCGGCGGCGCCCAAGAAATGTCGGTGGCGCGGCCGGCGCAGGGCTCTGGTCTAGAGTCACACAGTAATAAAATCAATATTCCTTGTAATGCTAAATATACTGTTTTCTGGACCAAAAGTTGTATTTTTTACACGAACTTTTAGGAATACATGCTATTGAATGTTTGAAATGTAAGTCTGAACTTCAAAAATTTAAACAACATTCAGTACAACCCAGTCTGATCCTATAATCTGCAGTGTTGAAAAGATGAACAAACTGAACTTGAGTTAAATGAGTTATATATAAATATATCACCCTTGTAACTGAGACGTTCTCTGGCAAAAAGCGGCATCCATCAATATAAAGGTCAAATCCATCAGTAGCAGTAAATGGCTCTGATGGGGAAGACTTTCGTTCAAATAGCAACCATGCTGTCTACAATAGTAAAATACAGAAGGTCAGCAAACATCCAACAATTTCTAAAGCAAACCGATCTACTTAAGGTGACGACAATTTCCAATGCATATCCAAACCATAATAGATCTTAGATCTATGTTTGATACATTGAAGTGAGTGAACTCATTAATCAAGTTCTGCACATTTAATTGTGAACAGAATCAGGTAAAGGCGCATGAAGGCAAGCGCACAAAGATCTACTGAGAAAGATTTATTCGAAATAATACTACCACCATTGAGAGGAAGAGCAAAATAAGATTTCAAGATTCAGCAAAGAAGATCCCACTGTGATTTGGTTTCAAATTGCAAGTGTGGCATAAAAAAATAACAATTGAAGTCTTTCAGTAAGGACCTGGTTAGAAACATCTGACATGAACAGGAACATACACTACATACTGGAAGTGACTTGGCTGCTAAGAAGCTTACAAACGTTGTGTTACACGATGCAAAGAGATAAGTTTATATAAATTATAAGTTGTGGGAAAGAGGTAGGAGAACAAACAGAAATACAGCGTTGAATGTTTGCACATGGTGGCCATCACCAAATAAACCCGAAGCACGTCAAATTTTAAAATTTTCAGTGGCTGGCCTTGCAATATCAGCTGGATGCTCCCACTTGACCATTTTGCAGGACCCTAGTAAAAAGATGAGTTGGTTTATAGATCCATTCACTTCCCAACCCAGACAAACTGGTTTCCCCATCCTCAGTGTAATGTAATTAATCCTTTTGAAGGCTATCTCTAGTCTCTAAAGACTGTTTGCACGGCATGCACCTTTCAGAAACCTCAAAAACCCTGCACACAAACTCATTTATATACCGCTTTATAACTTTACAGTGTAAACATGGTTCATTTGTGTTTTGCTGGCTTCATTCAATCTATATGAACCTTCACTTAGAAATACTTTGCCAAGACTACATGACCGAATCATTCCTAGGGCGGACAACCTAACGAGGAAATCATTTATAACAAGGATGCTTTATCATATTTAAATATAATACCATATAAACCAAAGTGCAGCATAAATTCTTGGTCATTAAAAGAACTTATTTTTTAAATTTAAAATTTATATTGGATTTGGACTTAGGATTTTATGCTATTCTAAAACACTTTGACATTGATAGGATATAGAAATTATGTACGTTTGTTTATTATACTTTGTATGTACACCAAAATGCGGATAGCAATTGGTATATTAAAGAATATTCTTATCTTATCTTATCTTAATATGGCCAGCGTTATCCTAAGTCTATTTACTAGTAGTATCGCAGTAGAGAACCTCTGGATGAAATGCTGGATCATCTGATTCCTCACTTGGTGTCACAGACCCAGGTCTTCGCTTGCCACAGCTGATCTTGAGTCGAAGTGTAGCTCTTTGATATCGCTCTTTCCTTCCTGTTGTTGCTTTGTTTTCTGGCCACCCAAACTCAGGCACTGGAGGACTAAATAGCGGAATGACATGGGTGCCTGCATTCAAACAGATGCGTTGAGAACTCTGCCGATCTGAAAATCATTCGAAGAAACGCAGCCAATATGAATGTAGTCATCATTACACATTACAGTGAGAGCACTTTTGATAGCTATCTTTTTGGAATAGAAAATAGCTACCATGTAAACTAAACAATAGTAATCAGTAATCGGAATCATTCCGCATAAGCAAGATATGACAAGAAGAGAAATGACGTCAGGGGCAATGGTACACAAATGGCGTAAATTTTGTAACGCTAGCCACATCAAAATTTGAAATGTCTATATCTCGGAATTTAAAGTGAATTATGAGCTGAAAATAGCTGCACTGGATGGTCCTGGCAGCCCTCTGTCTAGCTGCATGGTTTCAAATCAAGACCTGCGAAACTGCGGGCGTGCATTTTCGACAAAAAAAGTCCGCCCATTCGCCACATTCTCCATTATAGATATAGATATAAATCACAAAACAATATATATTCAATACACATATATAATACAATACACACACGCGTGTCTAGTTTTCCATTTCTCTTCCCAAGAATTGCAAGTCTCATTTTAAACAAATAAATAGAAATGAGAGCAAATATTCAAGATCTATACATACGGTAAAACATTCAAACTGCCTTATAAAGAGGTTCTTGTGTTAGATTAAAACATGCATTACCAAAGACTTTATATCATGCATCAAAAGCACTTCTTATTTGTTTACATTCTGAGCCTTGAAGCCCTTGCTATATAAATTTATACACAATTACAAACTACAGTATTGTAAAGCTGTTCCAAATGACTTGCCAATAGCAACATTGTAACAATTTGTCACCTCCATGCGTGCAAAGTCCATAAATCTTATTCAAATCATATATAGATATTCGTTTAATTCGTGAAAAACGTCCAGGTTGACACACCGCAGCCTGGTTAATCAGTCATCTTTCATCTCAAAAGTGACTTAATGGCATCAAAGTGGGAGAGTAGAGAAATCCATTTGAGTGAAATAGTAACAAATTGCGTGCACAACGAAATTCAGATCTCTCACCTTTCTTCTGTGAAGCAACCAGTGACAGGACTCCCCATGCAATCAAAGTGCCACCACTTGCTTTCTCATCATCCTCAAGTGACAGACTCATTTGGTGCAAATCATCACAACGAACACCACCTGAAGAACTCCTCCCAGTTGTTTCTACCTTATACTTGACTTTATCATCATCATCATTCACCATGTACAACCTCACAACAAGCATCTCATCTCCCTCCAACCTGACACCATCAAAAGAACGCTCCTGCTGGCCAAAGACGTGATAGCTGTGTCGGTGTTTGGAGTCCACTGTTGTAGTAATGCAACTGACAGGTGCCAAGGAAGACGATTTCATGACCTAACAACAAACATCAATACAAATAAGCCATAATCAACCAACTGGGAACATACGCATAAACATGGCTTAAGTTGGTCTCTGACTAGAGCCAGAGTCCTGATTGTGTAGTTCCTACAATGAACTCATTGTGCATACTGCTTTCCAATGTCCACTCACACTTCCTGCAGCAAGTTGCTTGCATTCTAGACTGGTCACAAAATAAAACTTAAAAGGAGCAGCATCTACAACATCTTAATAAAAAAAAACTAAACACTTAGTAATCGACTGCTTCATCCGTAAATCTTATACATACAAGTTTACCTGACAAGTGAAATGTTGCTACCTTGCCAGTCCTTCTGTGGTAAGCCGTCAGTCGAAGCTTACAGGTAACTGGTTCAGCACCCTTGATTCGAATCACCTGGAAAGTGATAATGTCAGGATCAACTGGCACAGGCAGCTCAGACTTCTGACTTGACCTGAAATTTAGTTAACAAAAAGAATAGCAACAGAATCCAAGAATGTGCACATTCAATGCAATTGAAACAAAATGCTACAATCAGAAAGTAGGAGCCAATCCACAAGGCTATTTCAACTACAGATCAACAACAGTTACACAGAGAATGCTGCTCTACATATATATACCATTGTGATCATCAATAAGCACTCATTTCTTGATCATTTCATGATTCATCCAATTAACAAGATTAATGACTCAGTTTGCCGCTAGCCATTAATTTGGCTCATTAATTGAATCATAAGCTTTCTCAGCTAAGACTGGCAAACCTAACAATCCAACTATTGAGCACGTGCCAGCAGCAACAACAGCATTAACAATTCCTGGCATGCTTGGTGTAACATTGTCTGATAATTAATCACAGGCGTAGAGGACATTTCGGAAGTGGGGGGGCAAAGATTAAACTTTTGCCCGAAAAGGAAACTTAAGAATTTTCTTAAACTTTGGGGGGAAAATCCTGATGTTCTCGGCCAAAAAATCTGATGAGCTTTTTTTAGTCATCAGCAAATTTTTTACCCGAAAAAATCCTGCCGTTCATGTTCGCCCGAAAATTTTTCGAAAAAAAGGTTTTTCCACTCATGCCTCCTTTGTCCAAAAAACACATTTGCCCGATATTTGGGGGGCGCATTTGCCCCCTCTGGACCCCCGCCTCCTACACCTATGCTGATAATCTTAGTTTCGACATGCACATTGACAAAATATGTTGCATGGCCGGGCAATCTCTTTATGCCTTGCATGAGCTCATTCATTGTTCATGGTCTAGCTGGCCTCAAGCTCTATGATGTGGTACGAGCTACTATGCTGTCACACCTGCTTTATGCAGCTCCTGCATGGTGGGGTAAGCTAGGCAGCAAGAAAGGGGTAGGCTCCAAGCTATGATGAATAGGCTTATTCGTCAGCGTTATCTTCCGGGTGACATTCCAACATTTGAAGAACTATGTCGTCATGCTGATACTCATTTGCTTTCGGCGGTTCTGACAAGACCAGGTCATGTCCTCCATGAGTTGCTCCCCCGGTGAAGCAAATGGGTTATAACCTGCGCCCCATACGCCATGATTGGGTGCTGCCAAGAGCAGACAATCAAATAAAGAAAACATTTATCGCTAGAATGCTTATTTACATATTAATTAGTTTGTTTAGTCCTGATATTTTTTTCTGTCTTATGTGAATTTTATATGTGATATTTGTTGACCAGATTGCTGTTTAGCTGCTGGTTATATTAAAGAATATACTTACTTACCTACTTATGCCAATGTCTTCTGTACAGTAATCAAGAACTATTATTATCAAGGATCTTTCAAAGGTCAAACACATGCTCATCATAGCCCAGTGGCAGAACATCCACTTACATAATGTGCTTGCAGGAGACTAAAAATTGAACGAATTGACAGAACAAAACTCAGTTGAAGGACTTGACCCAATATTATCAGCCAAATCCTCAACAAAAGCAACAAAATAAGTTCTTTCACAGGTGGCTAATGTCTGTACTTTGTCATCATCCAACTTCTGCGGCTTAATTCAAGTAAGTGGATTTAGAAACTGAAAACATCTGCCGGCCTAAAAACAAATGCTGGTCTGACCACACAGTTCGTCGCCTGAGAATTATCTTCGCGTATCTCCACTTTTATGAATTCCGAGATAATCAAGGTTAAAGTTTTGGTGAAATTTTACGGGGAAAAAATTAATTTAGGCCAATAAACATCAGGCACATTAAAATATCAACAGCAGGGACAATCGTGCTAGTGAATCATAGACAATTCACTTTAAAATATTAACTTTTAAAATTGTTTTTGAGACATTTGCGAATATTTGTATAAAATGCATTTAAATCAATTGTAAGTCATCCTCATGAAAACCCATGAAATGCTAAAATTATTTACAAGTTTGTTCGTTTCAATTTTCGCAAATTCAATACCATTTATTTAATAAAAAACCGCTTCTATTCGCTGGACATACGACACTATAATACAATGAAGTGGGCAGTGTATTGATGTCATTCATATCTCCTTATCGTCCAATCAACAACGAGCTTTCTCTGGACATACGGCAATGCACTTCTAAACTGTGAATGTGGTACTGGAGATTCGGCAAAATAAATTGGAGATACGACAACAAAATCCTGAAGATGGACATACGACAGGTAGTTTTTGTTGAATATCTTTAAAACGACTTGTTGCATCTCCTAACCGTTAAAAGTGATAAAAGGAAAACAAATGTTTGCTACAAATCAAGTTTAAACTCGATTTTGAAAAAAAATGGAGATACGACACGATAATTCTCAGGCATCGAGTTTCTGTTTCAGCTTGAGCACCTGGTATCACATACCCGTAGGTTATTTATAGTCTTCTAGTCACATTAATACTTATACACAAATCATACACAACTGCATTTCAGTATATATCTCTCAATCCAGGTTCTTCTCTAAGGCCAAAAAAATAATGTTGTGTTTCCGGTAACCTGACCGACCCTCTTTCATTGCCGCGACTCAAATAGTTTTGTGAAATTTTGTTATTTAAAAAAAAATTTAATTAAAAATTTTTAAAACTTTTTTTAAATTAATTTTTTATTGACATAATACGCTGACATTGCCTTCCGTATAGAGTTGGATCTTAGGTCAAGAATACGTTGTGTTTCCGGTAGCCCGACCGACTCACTTTTATTGCCGCGACTCGGAAAATTTTGTGTAAATTTTTTTATTTACGGTGACATCGCCTTAGAGTTTCACGCCTGCCTAACTACTTCCTGGTTGCCAGTCTTGAGAAACCTCTAACCTTATCATTCTCACTTGAGCCACCTCTAACGGTGACTAGAGAAAATAAATCTAGCAACCTCTAGGTGTAACTAGTCACTGGCTCGGCCAGTCTGGAATGACCCCTAGCAGTGATGTTCTGTTCGCACTCATCTTCCGCTTCCCTTCCCACTTTATCTTACCAGAAAAGATGTCAACAAAATAAAATTAATAGAATTGTTTTCTAGAGCAATTTTAGGTACAGACAGTCGGGAAATAGGCAGTTTATACTTGCTTAGAACACGTACTTTGTTGCAGCGTGTACCTTTATGCAAAAAAAAGTAGTTGGGTATAATTTTTCGGATAGTCACTGTATAAAAATATTTTACCAAAATAAAAATATTTTTCGACCTACCTACCCAATTTTTTAGAGCTCTGTTACCGGAAACACAACATTATTTTTTTTGCCTAAGCACTTTTTGATGCATCTTCAGCATTCGATATGGTCGATCATGATAATCTATGACGTCACCCCCAAAGTTTCTTAGTGGCCTTTGTCTTCTTTGGGTTTGCTCTTATCTTACGGATTTGTACTGAAATGATTATTCAGGTGAATCTCACATTATCTAATTATCTTACGGATTTGTACTGAAATGATTATTCAGGTGAATCTCACACCACATGGAGCGGAATCCACAGAAAACTCAACAGGAAACCTTTTGGCACGTTAATCAGCAAAGGCCATACATAATACATATATCATACACGATATAAGGCATATTTCCATAATGTTACAATTGTCTATTTGCAGCAATCTGTTACACAATATTGATGGCAAAGGAACTGAAACTAACTGCAACAGGGAAGTTTCAGTCTCCAATAATAACAAAATTCAAAACCAAAACTCAGCGAAATAAATAAATCTCAAGGCAAAACTAAAACAACACTACTGGTACTCTCAGTGGAACTAATACAGCAACAGAAACACTGTACAAGTTCCTGTTTCACTGCATGATATTAAAAAATATTATGAATTTAATCAATTTTAATGTCAAACTGAACCCACGATCTGATGAAAACTGCTGTAAGGTGAAGCCTAGCAGCCACAAACTGTTGTTAAACACGTGATCTGTGACAAAGTTCCAAGAACAACAACTGAAGAGTAACTCACGTTAACTGTTCTGGTGTTTTTCGAACCTTCTGATCAACCTATACAGTTCAATAAAGGCACACCATCAACAATGTTATCTGAGGCAGTGAAGCACACTGTGATTACACTGTAATACATGGCTTATCTCCTTTACCGTGATCCCCGAGATAACTCATCCACGCGATATGTGTCATGCCTAACATGATGGATCTAGTGGAATACGCTGGCCACGTATCCCGAATAAACTTGCTTTAATGGCAATAGGTGAATATAATTATGTTTCACGATTGTACTAACAGCTTTCCATATTATAAGCTACATCATTTGCTGGGCAGAAAATACTAAAAATAAACATAGTTCGCTATAAAATGGATGGTCATAGGCTACACATTTTGTTTGCTGGCGTGGTTTGTCTAGTGAAGAACTACAACATTTATTGCTTGAAAGTAATGATATATTGTTCAATTTAGACATTGATGATGATAGCAGACTTCGTTCTAGTTCCAGTAACGTTCTTGACGAAAGTAATGATAACCAGAAAAAAGCCCAGAAATCCATTTCGTGCGACCATAATTCGCCATATACGTGGGTAAAAAGATGAAAAATCGGATGTGTCAACGCTTAGGCCTATCATTTATAAAATCATTTCCTAACATGATGGATCTAGTGGAATACTGAATATGCCTAGATATAGTAATATAAAAATACACAAATACACAAATACAACAATAGACGCATGAATAACTACAGATATACAGTTATACACACAAACAAAAATGCAGAGATACACTCAGTCTATATGCCAAAAGGTCCTATGACCAATTGTCCATATGACCATTGGTCCGTATACCTGGAAAGGTAAGGGGCATCCAGGTACTTGTATTGCTACATTTAAAGCACTGTAAAAGAAAAGAAATTCTTAAAAGGCATTACAGAAGTGCTTGCTGCAAGAGAGCAATGTTACAGTTCAATGGTAATAAATAGTTTATTCATGAATCATGTGCTTGTATAGACCACATGTAAACAAATAACTGACCATTTTGGGAGTAGTTAAGTAACTCTCAGTTGATGGAACGGTTGGTGACATCATTGAACTAGCAGAGGAAACTGACAAGCGCACACAAACCTCACAGAGACCAAACTAAAACACAGAAAATTACCAAATCAATACATTCTACACAGACACAATCTACTTTGACCTAATCTAATGATTCCTGCATTAGCAGCATTTTCATAATATGCCCAATCATTCAATCAGTGCTCACAAAACGTTAAATCACAATAAAAATTATAATATACTGGAGAAGCCAGGTTGAAATCAGAAGATCTGATAAACTAGAACCCAAGCCATGCAACAAGTTGAAACTCTAAAAGAGTTTCTAGGTCAGCACTGAATGACATGAACACAGAATTGATCAAATGAATTGAATTGAATGCAGCAAATTTGAGAGCTTGGAACTGGCAACCTGCCAAGAAAGTATGAAAACCCTCTGTGAGTGTGGGGTTCAAGATTCCGTGTTTACTGATCAAGTGCAATATCTATATGCGTAAGAGGTGAGCATGGAACATAGATATCGTAGTAACTAGAAGGCATATATTTATTTTGGACAGGTTTGACTAATAATATTATCCAGTACCACTCTATATTCAACTCAACCTCTTAAAAATATCCCAAATCAAATTACTTCAAACTGGCATATTTATTTATTTAATTATTTACGTACCAATATGAGAACAACCACTTCGCCTTCTCATCTTATTTTAAACCTAACCTCAGTGACATAGCCAGGAATTTATGATGAGGGAGGTTTATGGCCTGGCCAGATGCCCTTCCTGACACCAACCCAACAGTATTACAGTAAATAAAAAGGGAATAAAATAACAAAAGGGAATAAAGTAAGAAAAACAATTGTTACTACAAATTGTTACTACAATTGTTACTACAAACAATTGTTATGTTTTTTCTTATTTAAGTAGAGAAATAACCTTTTAAAAATCTTTTCCCTAAGCCAATGGGGGAGTTTAACCCCCCTAAACCCTCCGCCCCTTGTCTACACCACTGTCTAACCTACTTGAAAGGTGTTTTAGAAATACCAGAGTCTATGTCAGTATATTTGCTAGGATATTTGGTCTATGTCAGTATATCTGCTAGAACAAATATCCAAAAATTCTCAATAAAATTCCAAGGTCCCCTTATATGGAACAGCATACCAAATAAGATTCACACTGCCTAGAATCTCAACCAATTTAAACTTCAACTCCATGCTCACACAGCAAATTTTTTTATATAATATTGAAATAGTTTAGATGTTCTATTGATTCCTTGTTTCCTTCTCCTGTTTTATGGCGGAAGGAAGGTATCCCATTGCAGTTATTTTGTATTTGTAGGCTTCCCAAGCCATCGCCACTCTAGTTATTTTATTACTTATTGCTTAACAGTTGTCAAGTTAATCTGTGTAATTAGCCCCATCTAGTGGGGTTACTCCCTTCGGGTGAGCCTTTTGCTCCTGTATATTTATAATAATAACAGAATCACTATAAAGATTACATTTGTGCATTGTATTTTACTATTGCGAATTTAAATTGTTTCTTGTGATTCAGTTCGATTCCTTTCGCTTTCTTTATATCCTCTATGTACTTACTTATTAACCTGACGGAAATCTAACTGGATCATCCGCATGCAGATGCTTGAAGACGACCTTTTGAACTTTCGGCCAAATGTGGCACACAATTTTGTCACATGCACAATTTTCACATGGTTGCTAGCCTAATTTTAAATGCTTACAATTAGTTGCAAATCTCTGTGCATAATAAATGCAAGAAGGTCACAAATTATTAATAGAACAGAAAAAGGGAATATCCATGTTCAAAACAAGGTCAAGCATGCTGGACAAATCAACTCTCACCTAAATAAATGTCCAAAAAAAGCAAGCGAACGAATCGCAGAGGAAATGTTCCATTTTTCATTCACCTAAATTTCTGCAGACTTAAAAAATTTTGACCAAAATTCTGATTTTCTACCTTGAAGTAGATGCAGGGCTCTTAGTCAAATTCCATTTGACACAATAAGATACATATAACAAAATTTATATGTTAGTTCGATTAGATATATATTTCTGTAGTTGTTTTTGCATTAATTGTAATTATGACTGGTTATGTGAGGTTTTCCATCGTGATACATTATTGGTCACTTTCTGATTAACGACATGAGCGACAAGAAACTGAATTCATAGTAATGGGTTACAAATAAACGAATATTATTGTTATTATTTTTATTATTATTATTTTTAATATTATTAGTATTACTATTATTATTATTATTATTACTATTATTATTAAGCTAGACGCAAATTAGCAAAAGCTTCAAGTAGATACTTGGGAGTGCGAATAAATTTCCTGGTTCATGTTCAATTGTATATACACAGAAAAGAAAGAAATTATGAAACCTTAGACAGAGAAGATGTTTTTGCCTCTGGTTGAATTGGAAGCTTCAGGAAAGGCACTCTCCACTGTCCACTCAGGAAGCGATCATTTTGGTCAAACAAATCTACTCTACACCAGGCGCAAGTGACTGGAGTACTGTACGAAGTGGAAGTCAACAGCTCAATAATCAGACAAGTAGCACTGTGTGGTAGGCATCTGTTGGCACACGCATTAAACAAGAACTAATTAATTAATTAACTGTCAGTCTAAATACATGTAACCTCAATGCATTATAACAATTTATAAGATCCTTCCCTTTAAGAGACAGTCACTGGTACAGAGATGGGCAAATTACAGTAGAATATAACTGAATTAGAATTTACATGGAAAAGGCAATTGAATTACAAATAATGCATATCACCAAAAATAAGAAATGCAAAGATTGGACACACACTAAGAGGAGATTCCTTGCTAAGCATAATGATTGAGGGAAAAATGGAGGTTAAAAGAACAAGAGGACGACTGAGACAGATGATGCTAAACTGGACGATGGAGGACGGCTATCAAAAGCTAAAGGCAGTGGCGGCGCCAGGATTTCAATTTTGGGGGGGGCTGAAGCCCCGACTGAAATCTCATGAAAATTTTCCATTTCGCCACCAAAATTTCTGACCTTTTTTTTTTTTTTTAGTCATCGACCGAAATCTCATGAAAATTTTCCATTTTCACCGCCAAAATTTCTGACGACCTTTTTTTTTTTTAGTCGTCAGCCCAAAATCGTGGATATTTCACACAAAAATTCGGATGGCCCTTTTTAGGGGGGGGCTGAGCCTCTTGTAGGGGGCCTAGCCCCCCCAGCCTCCCCCTAGCGCCGCCACTGGCTAAAGGAGAAGGCACAACGAAGGATAGAGTGGTGGCACTTTGCGTTCGAACCTGCCTAGGGGCAGAGAACCTGATGATATCACCTTAGAATTCTGCAGAAAAATACAAATAACCCAATTTCATAAAATTTGCATACCTATATCGGATCAAGATATTCAGGAGGGAAACACATGTTTGATTCCAATGTTCACTTGTATTACTGGCAGTGGCGGCGTCAGGATGTCGGTTTTGGGGGCACTGCAGCCCATGGGCAGAGACTTGGTCCAGAAGTTGAGGGGGACGAATCACGGAGGAAATTTTCCATTTTTCATTCACCTAAATATCTGACGACTTTAAAAAAATGTTTTTGTCATTTGTCATTTGTCAGGAAAATATTTCAATCATTTTCCCAGTCCCAAAAAGCTGACGACCTTTTTAAAATTTTTTTTAGTCATTTGGTTTACATCTCAAGCAAATATATTTCACTTTCCCAGCAAAAAGCTGACGACCTTTGTTATTTTTTTTTAGTCATTTGGTTTACATCTCAAGCCAATATACTTCACTTTCCCAGCAAAAAGCTGACGATCTTTTTTAGTCGTTTGGTCTCATAGTCGAAATCTCATGAAAATATTTCATCTTCCCTGGCCAAAGAAAAACCTGATCACTTTTCTCTGGGGGGGGGGGGCTTAGCCCCCCCTACCATTTGGCACCGCCACTGATTACCGGTACACTGTTTGAAATTGCTTATTTGATTTTTGTTAAATTAAGAATCAGCAGCTGTGCACACAGGTGATCAGGCCATACAGTCATGCCTGTCTATACCAACGCAGATGAAGGCAGGGCAATAATAATTGCACAATGAATAATGATGCTTTGCGTCCTCTACCCTGCTCAGAAGAGATGCATTGTTGTCCTCTGCGACTCTGCTTTAGGTCAATGATTGGTTCGTTGGTTTTTGTAAGCATCCTGAATAAGTTGAATATCCATGTGTGTGGCGAGTGTGGTTGAGAGCTCCTTTGACACTTCAACTACCATTTCCTTTGCCATGCCTTCCATGATTGGAGCTAGATGAGACATCAGAGTAGATAGGATCTTGTCATCCAAGGTGGGGTCGGAAGTTAACTTTGAGGACTTTTTTGACATAGTTGAGTTTGGACAGAAGAAATTACGATGCAGTAGGAGCTGTGGAAAATGTGGTTAGCAACGATAGTGAGTACGAGCCTCGGTTGAAAATTAGTTTACCGAGGAAGTTCATGCAACATTACCAGTCTGGTATCAATGGCAAGTCCATGGTGTGGTAGGCGTGCAGTGGGCATGGTCACACGCTGATGTGCAGAGCAAAAGTCACCGTGTCCTGGACAAATTCAACCATTTTCCCAACAATATTAAATAAAGATTACTCCAAATTATTATCAAGATGGACCTTGGTATTCATTAGATATGGTATTCACTCTCACAGTAAGTTTGGTCGAACATTTTCGGCAATAAAAGATAAAACAACAACCATCTCGCTGGTGTGTTTCTACATCCGATAGGAATGTCAACTGCTCAGCATTTCCAGCTGGTCTTCTTTTGCAGGTCTTTCTCATTCAACACTACTGTAACTGTTTTGTCAAAGTTCATGCTGCCTTCTTTGTTTAACCCTCTTGCCCCATAAGGCTGAAATATTGGCTTGTAATTATTTATCGTATCCCCGATAAACTGGCTTCGGTGAACTTTTCATATACCCGTTCGGCGATATTTCGGCATCGCTCATATACTTTAGCCCCACAAGGTTTGTGTATCGACTATGGTAAATAGGCATGTTTATTTGAATCCCAGTATCGACTCAGACAGGACATGGCCTGCTTTTAGTCTTATTACATCACTTGAAGGTCAATGTCAAGTTAGTTTATTGCATTGCAGTGGCATAAATAAACACGACCATAGTTGTTGAATATGACAAAATACAAGACAGCTAGCAGTTTGAATGAAACAACTGTTGCAAAGAAATCATTTGGTAGAAAACGGAATACTCTTGGACAGGCGAAAGAAATATTATGGCCAGAAAGAAATGTACTTGATTTTATATAACTGTTTTGGGGAGATGATAATTATTTGGCAACAGTGTGTTGTTTGTACAAAAATAGCTGCAGCTCGTGTGAAGGGCGAAAAGCCTTATGATTTTTTTATACAAGCAAGTGGAATGTTTTGAGAGTAGGGTTAGTTGAATTGAAAGCGTTTTTGTGTTTGCGATTGCAGTACTATGTTGTAAAAAGGCGATATAAATTGCACATAGTGCTAGAATTAATTTCACTGCGCCTCTGTCTTTTCTGAATCCAGCCTGCTCATCTGCAAGGTATTCCTCGGTCTGGTCCTGAGACTCTCAGTATCATCATTGGCACTTTGCCAAGGTGGCTTATCAATGCAACTGTCCTGTTGATGATGTATTTCAGTGCATTGTATTTTTTGTGGAGGACTACTATTCAACTAAATTTATTGTTCCCAAGCACAGTATATAGTACATAAAACATGTCATTCAGAATAAGTAAATAACTATTGGATGTCATCCAATAGACTGTTGCGAACCTGGGTTTGCCGATCCTTTATGTTCCACCGCCGACTGTATTGAGTGTATTGGCGGCGTCTCTTTGAAGTCGGTCGCCGCTTGGCCTAGTATTATCGGCCGCGACCGCGGTATGCTTTATGTGCCCCTTCCCCCCGCAGCGCGAATCGTTTATGTTCCACCGCCGACTGTATTGAGGGTATTGGCGGCATCGCTTTATGTGCCTCTCTCCCCCGCGGTCGCGAATCCTTTATGTTCCACCGCCGACTGTATTGAGTGTATTGGCGGCGTCTCTTTGAAGTCGGTCGCCGCTTGGCCTAGTATTATCGGCCGCGACCGCGGTATGCTTTATGTGCCCCTTCCCCCCGCAGCGCGAATCGTTTATGTTCCACCGCCGACTGTATTGAGGGTATTGGCGGCATCGCTTTATGTGCCTCTCTCCCCCGCGGTCGCGAATCCTTTATGTTCCACCGCCATCTCTTTGAAGTCGGTCGCCGGCTTGTACGACCTGTAGTATATATAAGGGAGCCTGTTGCTCTGAGAGTCAGTCATCCAGTTATCGAGAGAGTGAGAGTCAGTCATCCAGTTATCGAGAGAGTGAGGGTCGGTCATGTAGTCATGCAGTCTTCGAGTAGTCAGAGTCAACAGTCAGTCGTAGAGCGAGTCGTGATGTACAATTGATGAGTGTCGTACTGCCGTGAATAAACTGTGTTTCTTCTCTTCATCGTCGTGTGTTTCTTGGGTGAGGCGTATCGGTCGGAAGGGGCCGCACTACCTTCGAAATACAACGAAGGCGGACTTGCGTCTCCCTCCTGAGACGACACGCGGGCATATTTGGACTGGCACCCGCCCGATCGGTAATCGGCCATCCTACGGACCGAGAGGGCAACTGTTTCCGCAGTCGGGGTGTTTCAGAGAGGGTTTGCTTTCCGCTACAAGACTACGCTTGAACCCATCTAAGACAAAATTTATTTGGTTGGGCACACGGCAGCAGCTTGCCAAGCTTGATCTATTTTCTCTTGCATCTGAGTTTCCTGGCTTTGTCTTTGCAACCATGGTTCATGACCTCGGTGTCCAACTTGACCAAGAACTAACTTTTGCTCCTCAACTTCACCGTCTTGCTCGAGACTGCTATTATCAGCTGCGCCAGCTTCGCACTGTCATCCGTTCTCTTACGTCTGCTGCTACTCTTACTTTAGTGCATTCTTTCGTTACATCTCGCATCGACTATTGCTCTTCGCTCTACATTGGCCTCCCATCCAGCAGATTGACTTGTCTTGACCGGGTGTTGCGCTCTGCTGCACGCCTAATTGGGAAAATTCCTAAATATGATCATGTCTCAAACTACATGCTTGAGGTACTTCACTGGCTCCCTATTCGCCAGCGTATTGAGTTCAGGGTAGCTGCATTAGTATGGCGATGTTGTCAGGGCCTTGCCCCAACTTACCTCCGTGAGCTATGCAGCTCTACATTGGGTATCCAAGGACGTCGTCAGCTACGCTCTGCTGATAGGGGAGTCCTCTTAGTTCCTTTTGCTCGTACTACTACCATGAAGGATCGAGCCTTTTCTGTGGTTGGACCAGTGGTCTGGAATGGCCTTCCTTTTGAGCTACGCCTACACCCTGGAACTCTACCAGGATCCTTCCTTACTAAACTTAAAACTGTTCTTTTTGTGCGCGCTGGAGTTGGGAGCGCTTCTGAGTAGTTTTTCTTGAAGGAGCGCTATATAAATGTCCGAATGAATGAATGAATGAATGAATGAATGAATGAATAATAGAAGGAAATAATATTCGCCATGACATCGATCTCCGTGCCTTTATCATGGACCATAAATCAGAAGGGAAGCAGGGAGCATTTAGGCGACGCAGAAGGGACCAAATCCCGTTAAGAAGAGGCCTAATTTACATAAAAGATTTATATGAAGAGATGGTGCATAGTGTTCCATTTAACTGCATATAACATATTTCAGATTACGGTTTTTAATAAAAGTATGCATGCTTGTTGAATACATCACAACATGGTAGTCGTTATACATGAGAACTTCAGAATTTCACATCAATGTGAATTGAATAACATCATAACCTCTACATCTACAGTCTTCGATGACTTTCGACCTGTCACTGAATCGGACCTTCGGCTAGTTTTTGCTACTGCAAATTTAAACTCATGTGAACTAGATCCTTTACCCCCATTTATTATTAATGACATTTTGGATGACCTTGGCCCCTTCTTGGTCTACCTGTTTAATAGGTCCCTCTCTGAAGGTTGCATCCCTCCCTCACAGAAACGGGCCCTTGTCTTTCCTTCCCTCAAAAAGCCTAACCTCGACACAAACTTTTGCCAAAGTTATCGGCCTATCTCCAATCTTTCCTTTCCTTCTAAGACACTTGAACGTCTTGTCTCTCTGCAGTTTCTACCTCACCTTGAGCAATCTGGTCTCCTTCCTCCAAATCAGTCTGGTTTTAGGGCCCACCATTCCACCGAGACTGCTCTCCTTTCTCTATTATCTGAAATCTATTCTGCCGTTGATAGGTCTGAGCTCACCCTTTTGGCTCTCTATGATGTCTCTTCAGCCTTTGATATGGTTGATCATGATATCCTTCTCAAGCGTCTTGAGACCTCCTATGGTGTTAAGGGCCTCCCATTATCTTGGTTTCAGTCGTACCTTTCTGAAAGAACCCAAATGATTATATCTGGTGACTCTCGAACCCAATGGGTTCATGTTAATCTGGGTGTTCCTCAAGGTTCAGTTCTTGGGCCTCTCCTATTTATTCTTTACACAGCTGACATTTCTTCTCTTTTTCCGATCTGTAGTGCTGCTGGCCATCTCTTTGCTGACGATGTCCAGGCATTTGTCCATGGTCCCCCCTCTTCCCAGCTGCTTCTAGCTGGGCTTATTGAATCTCTCACTAATCATCTCCACTCATGGATGTCTTCTAATCGCCTTTCTCTTAATACTTCAAAGACTCAATTTATCTGGTTAGGTACTCCTCAGCAGCTCCATAAGCTTGATCTTATTCTTCTCTCTGCAAAATTCCCATTGTTTTCCTTCTCTTCAAGTGTGCGGGATCTGGGTGTAGTACTTGAAAGCTCTCTTACCTTTACCGAGCATATTTGCAATCTGACCCGCTCATCGTATTTTCATTTAAGACGCCTCAGAGTCATTCGTCGCTCTGTCTCCTCCTCCATCTTCACTACCTTAGTTCATGCTTTCATATGTTCTCGTATTGACTATATAGCTATTGCAATTCTCTTCTCATTGGTCTTCCTAAAGTTCGTCTTTCACCGATTCAGTCAGTTCTCAACTCAGCTGCTAGATTAATTGCCCGCCTTCCCAAGTACTCTCACATCTCTACCTTTATGTTTGATGAACTTCATTGGCTTCCTCTACGTGCTCGCACACAGTTCAAGATCCTCACTCTGATCCTAAAGTCTCAACGGGGTCTTGCCCCAAAATATCTGACTAAAACCTTACTTCGTCCTCACTCAGCTTCCTCCCACCGTCCACTTCGCTCATCCAACAGACTTGACCTATTGGTTCCCCGGTCTAGAACTGCTATGGCTCAGTCTCGATCTTTTGTCTCAATTGGTCCTTCTCTCTGGAATTCTCTGTCTCCTTCTGTTCGCTCAACTCTTCTGTCTGTCAGTCTCTCCTCTGCTCTGTCTCTTCTCAAAACCTGCTTCTTCTCGTGGGGCCTTGCGCACTGGGAGCGCCTCTGAACGGTTTACCCTACTAGAGGCGCTTTATAAATGTTTAAATACAATACAATACAATAACTAGACTAAATAGCAAATCTAAACCACATGCTTACACAAGCGTGCACATGTAAGGTATTTAAAGTGCATCAAACATGGCAAGGCTGACATATTTTGTGAAGGCTTGATTTTTCCATTCATCCAGTGATCTCCCATCCTTCCACACTGTGTTACATATCCTAAAAATTTTTTTTATTACAGCTTCAACTACCCATGTCAACAGTTTTATATGTAATATTTGCTGTTAAAAACTCCTAAAGCTAATTCCTATTTCCACATTACCCAATTCTACCATCATTCAATACATTTGAAGATATTGACAAGATACTCACTGTGTGACTGGTTGCTTAGTTCCCATAAAGGCCATTTGAGACATCAGGTGGTCACCAGTGGGAACTGTGTAGACTGTATCTAAGAAGACTGGTTGACCATAATGGCCAATCTGTTTGCTGACCATGTACAGAGCAACTGACAGCTGCATAGAAGTGGTTTTCTTGTGCAGTCCAGTAACAAAGTCGTAAACGATGACAAAACCCATCCTACACACAAAAATAAACAAGTAAGTACAACAAAATTCAATTTCACACTGTGTTTAGCTGCCTTTGCAATTCATGTATTTCAATCTCATCACATCCAACTCAATTCAATTCAATTTTCGTTTAATTAACACTTCCAGATGGCAGAATGCAGCATGATTAAAAAACCATCTCAAATTTTCATCAACTGACCACAATTCTAATTTATATTCCTATTGCGCTAGTATCTTGAGCGCAACTGCACAACAATAGCACAGGATAAGTATTAATCCAGTCAAAATTACATTAATCGACAGAAAAGCTAAGTAAATCAAGAGAACAAATTTTGAAACACAGTCAGTATATTATGACAGAGATTTATCAATGCAATTAAGCCACGTTAAAGCAGACACTACATGTAATTCAAAGGCCCCCATAAATAATGGCCAGAGACTGTATTCATGAGATAGGCATAAACTACTCGGGGTATAGCACCAATGCCAGGATATGGAATACTTAGTCAGGTTCAGTATTCATGAACCTGACGTAGCGATTGGACTAGTTTGTCTAGGTGTAAACATCATGACAGGATTGAAATGATGTCCTTGACCATATACCCAGACATTTTAATCTATACATGTGACTATAATAGAGCTGAATTGAATTACAAATTCATCAGCAGAATTAACAATGGTGCCTCCAAAACACTTTTTGACATCGAAGTGGACAAATCGCAAATGCCTCACCAGTCACCATGTTTTGACCCTCTGATGTAGCAACTAGCCAACTTACAGGGTGGGCCATGAAAAAAACCCTTCTACAGTTTTTTGTCAATATCTTGGCCAGATGCAAGAATTTCTAAACCAAATTTTACAGGCTTAAAGGCAATTCATATTAACGTAGAATAGCCAAGTTTCACCAAAATATTTAAAACAGACCAAACGCTATATCACTTTTAGTGAGTCCACCCACTTTTTTGACGATTCAAAAACATAACGCAACAGAAAGTAACAACAAATAAAGTCTCATCTCAAATACTTGTTCTAAAATTCTGCATAAAAAAGCAAGAGGGGCAGAGAAGACTATTGCATGGAAACCGCAATGTATTTGAATAAAATGCATATTATGTACACTTACCTGGAATTGTATGGAAGATTTCTGTCAAAAAGTTCATCACACTTTGCAACCAATGTTGTGGCAACTTCTAAAGGCTTCAGTGCAAAGATAAAAAACACATTATATAGGGTGTCTCGATAGGTCGAGAACGATTTTGAATGCAGACAAATATATGTTATAAATACACAATATAATGTGGAAAGCTGTATAGTGTATACTGGCGGATAGGTTGTTCAAATGAGAATGTTACGCAAAAAAATTGGATCACTAGCTCACTTATTGAAATTTTAGCGCCAATATCCGTGGGGTCATCAAATTCGTGCCAAGTAAACGTCCAGTTATATAGGCCGAAAACAGTATTGTACGATCGTCGATCATCATTGTTAATCCACACATAATTAATTAATTAATACAAATTATCATTTAGTATTTAATAGTATTTAATAATTAGTATTAGTTTTTGTTATACAATGTAATGCATGTGCGCTTGACATATGCAAATAAAGGCTACTTACTTACTTAATAATTATAATGTTTCCTTTACTCTTTATTACAGCCTCAAGTCGATTAGGCATCGAGCCAATTAGATTTTTCAGAGTTGTCAGAGGTATCGATGTTCATGCCTTACGAAGCCGACGTTTTAAGGTGTTCAATGTCTGGGGTTCGGGATCGGCATAAACAGTTGCCGCCATAATACTCCAAACATTTTCTATTGTTGACAAATCCGGCGAATTAGGCGGCCAGTCCCCTGGTGAGATGTATCCATTGATATTTTTGTTTATGCCGATTCCGAATTCCAGACATTGAACACCTTAAAACGTCGGCTTCGATAGATATTATGCATAGACCTGATTTCTAGTACTTACTTAGTACTTAGTCCTTCCTGTGCATGCCTGCACATCGGGCGACGCATCTCCTCCACTCCTCTCTATCCATCACCAGTTCCTCCGCCTCCTCCCATGTCAGCTCCAGGCGTCTTAGGCCATTTCTAATTGTTTCTGGCCAGTTCTTCCTCGGTCTGCCTCGTTTTATTTTTCCTCCAGTGTCCCAGTTCATCACCTGCTTCACTATTCTGTTGTCGTCCATGCGAGAGACGTGCCCCATCCATCTCAATCTTTTCATTCTGATGATGTTGTCCATAGTATCCTGTCCTGTTCATTCTCTTATGATCTTGTTTGTTATTTTGTCTCGACATGATACGTGAAGAATTCTTCTCAACCATCTGTGGTGCACCGCTTCAAGTCTCCTCCCGTCTGCGCTGTCATTGGCCATGTCTCCGCCCCATACAGTAGTGTGCTCAGGACTATGGTGTTGTGAAGTCGCAGCTTGGTTTTCAAACTGCAACCATTACTCTTCCAAATCTTGTCAAGTTTCCCAAGCGCAGCGTTTGCCTTTCCTATTCGTGTTTTTATTTCCCTTTGGCAACTGCTATCCACCGTCATTAGGCTTTCCAGGTAGCAGAAAGTATCCACCCCTTCCACCTCTCCCCCGTCAATAACAATCCTATCATCCACGTTCCATCTTCCGACCTTCATGATCTTTGTTTTACTACAGTTGATAGCAAGACCTATCTTTGCTGCCTCTTCTTGTGTTGCATTAATCGTCCTAGTATTATAATAATGTTTTAATATCCAATTGTGAGTTTGCAAGTGGAGTAATAAAGAAAATACTTACTTACTAACTTACTAATTTGATGTAGGGCTAAACAAACAATAAAAGTGTGAGTTTACACAAATATCTTTTCTTTCTTTCTGTAATTTTCTCCTGAAACTATTAAAATTTTAAATCTTGCTTTTAGGCCAATATGCTCTGAAATCTGAATATTTAGTTTCAAAATGATGAGTTCTCTTGGATTTCAGGTGAGGTGGGTCTTGCTGACATTCAGATGCTGCAAAGTTGGTCAGTGCAACAAATGTTGAGAACCACTGCTTTAAATGACAATAGCAGTTTCTGAAGTCTTACAATGATGCACACCAGAGTAACAAGATTCACTAACGTTTTGCTTCTTCAGGTGCAGTTCATTCAAGCTCCTTTTCAGTTTCTCAACAGCAGCCCTCTCCTCCGCCACCCTCAGCCTCTCTTCCAATGCATCAAGTTTCCTTACTTGATTCATATCTGATGACATTTTCTTATCACTGGTGACATGCGTCTGCTCAAACTGGAGATCTGAAGAAAAAACAGTCAGAGGAAAACTGTTACAATAATAAAAGTATAAAAATAAATAACAATAATAATAATAATAATAATTACAAAAATTTATATGGTGCCATAACACAGCCATGTCGTTAAAAAGGCGCCTTGCAAAGCAGCTGTAACAATTCCATCCATAGCCACAATGTTTAAGACTTCGATGCAGCATAACATTTATAATTATGCACATTTCTCCAGTATGGGAACAATCGTTTGAAATAGCTGGTGCTGGAGGGAAAGTGAACTAACAATTCCATTTCTAATATTTCTTATACTAGCTACCACTAACACCAACAATACTGCATCATTAAACAGCTGATTGATTGATTGATTGATCCTTGTTACCTTTGAATCAATCATTGTTATTTAAGTAAGTAAGTATATTCTCTTAACCTCTTTGCTGCGGATGACGAGTATGTTTCGTCATACAATCCATACAAGTATACAGTATCTATAATGGAGAATTCATGTGTCTGGGACTTTGGATTTGTCTCCACAATGCACGCCAACAATTTCGCAGGTATTGGTCTGAACCCTTGTCCCTGGATAGAAAGCCACTCAATGGGGGAATTGGCCAATCCCCTCACCATGGGGGGGGGGGGGGGGGCGTGGGCAGAGGGCGAAACCCCCATCTTCGACTAGTACTAAGTACTAACAGAATCCTACTGTGCAATGTAGGGTATACCGCAGGAGAATAATTCACCGAAGAGGGGTTTGCTTGGATTGGGTTGGATTGGTGATGGGGTGAGGATGCTTAGTTGTGAATTAGCTACTTTGTTGAAGGCTAGACACTGGAATGACAGTCATGCTACAAGTGCTACATGCCAGTGTGCTTAAGATAGCTGCATTACTTACAGTCTGCTATTTTACATGTTGGATCCCAGTGGCAGCACGAGGATTTCAGTTTTGGGGGGCTGAATCCTCGCGGAGCAAATTGTCCATTTTCATCCGCCAAAATTTCTGACGACGTTTTTTAGTCATTTGGTTGAAATCTCATATGTATTTCATTTTTAGGGGGCTTATCGTGTGGAAATATTTCAGTTTTACATGTCCAAAAAGCCAGATGGCCTTTTTAGGGGGGCTTAGCCCCTGGATTGCCTTTTATAGGGGGATTAGCCCCCTAGAGCCACAGGCGGCGCCACCAAGATGTTCTGCTCTCACACTGAGATGAGCACGCAAGACCAGTGGTTCTCACACCTTTTCAGACTGTAGTACACTTGGCAATGCAAATATCTGTCATGACAAAACTGTTTTTTTATGCCAGGTGGTGGAGCAAAGTCTGCAAGGCATTTACGCAAGGATTAAGATCTTCAACTCAATGTCTTTTGATTCAGTAAGCAATGCAGTTCCATCACATGCAGCTGGATATAATTATGTTCAAACCTAGGCACACCTAGGGGCGCGATGGTGTAGTGGCGGCGTCATTGCCTTGAAGCCGGAAGGTTCGAGGTTCGAATCCACTTCAAGTCGCCGCGTAGGGACCTTGGGCAAGTCCTTTACTCGCAATTGCTCAGCGCTTCGGCGTGAAACTCCGATGCAGTGTCCGCGCTGTAGTCAGGAGCGCCTCTGAGTAGCGGTTGAGGTCTGGAAGAGGCGCTATAACAAGTGCGCATACAAACAAACAAACACCAGTACTGCCAGTCATCCAGGCCATAGCATCAATCTTAATTTTAAAATGTTTCTTTTCCAAACACAGTTTCAGCGGAGTGCTTAGAATGCTAAAAGTCCCATAAGTTCAAGATTTAAACTAAACCATCACAATATGTTAACCTGGAAAGCAAATTGCAGCCATCTTACTGCTCTCCATTGGCCAATGATCAGTTTTCGAATGGTGCTGTGAATGACTGGCTTTGCTCTTTCGTTCTGCAGCAGATGCTTCTTTTTCCAGCTCTCCCAGACGACCTAGAATCGCAGAATCATTGCCACCATGCCGAACGTATGACTGTCGTAGCAATCTGCAGCAGAAAATGTCCAAAGCAGCAATTGCAACATGTAAAATAAAAACATCATCACCACCACCACCAGTTCATTCCTACTAGAGGTGCTTTATAATTGTCTAAATACAATACAACACAATACAATTCCTCACCAATGGTTCACTATCAGTAATGTCATGCCATGTACTACCATTCCCACTACAACCACCAATCACTCTACTGCCACCATAACTACCATCCCACTGTCAACACCACCTTCACTGATATTATCACTTGACATTTGCCCTACAGAATTAAGTTTTTTGGTATTCCCCTAAGTTTTACCAGTGTGCTGCCCTTGCCATGAATTTGTACACTGATTCTATAGATGTATTAAATTCAAGGTTTCTGCTTTCTCTAGTGTATCAAATTATAACTGATTAGTTAAAACAAAGCAATACTCTAGGTCACCTGATCTCTTCTATGACATCACTTGCTGTTGACAGAGAACTGCAGAAAGAAAGAAATATTCGCATATAATCCAATCATTTACTAACCATGTAATTAGCAGAATATGCTATTTATTGACAAAGCATAAACACCCTAAAAATCACAATAAGAGCAATCAATACAAACTAGAAAACTTCAAGTAATGATGCGAAAGTCAAAAGGTCAATCCAAAAGGGTCATGTGGACCAACTGATGCCTGACAGACCTTTTCTTAACAATGCTTGGCCGTAGTAACAGTGCAAAAACCAAATGCACGGTACAAGATTATAGCATAGTTGCAAAAATCTTTTTTCTTATTCTTCTCTGAAAATTGTTTTTTCGTTTTACATCACTTTTTTCCATTTTTGAATTTTTTTGTGACATTGCACATTTTATTTACTGTCTGCAATAACTTTCCTTTATTGGATTTGTTGTCTGATAGCCCTTACCCCAGTGATTCCCAAACTTTTTTGACTACAGGGTAACTTTTTTTAGATGGAGGACACAGCAGGGGGGGGGCACAAGGTTAACATTTATTTTAAATATAATTGTAAACAGATGCACTGATATATAGATATCAGTATTTATTCAAGAAAATTAAGTTGACATACTGCAACTTACGGTATTACATGAGGAATTAAATGAAAAGTCGAAAAACGAAGAATAATTTCTAATGTTTAACTTTGAACTTCTTACAGTAACTGTTGACTCAAGCTTTTAGAAATAGAAGTACCTAAACCACCTCAATCTAGGAAAGTATAAATTTAAATTAGTCAATAAATCACTTAATGAGACATAGTAATTGGCATTTGACATTGTTTACAAATAAAATGGTAGGGCCTAGCTAGCTTCTGGCATCAGTTTCTGGGGTTCTGCCCCAGACCCTGCTGGAGGCTTACGACGCTCCACAAACCCCTTAATCCTTAGGGGCTTCTTGCCTTCGGCAATCGCGGCTTCACACGTTCGTGCTTGCTATTATTACTCCTCAGAATTTCCATTAGGTCCCCCCAACTTTTAGGATGTGGTTGCGCCTATGCTTATGTGTGTTAAGAGTTTCGCTTTAACAAGGTTGGTACACGTTCAGAAAATTGCGATTGTTAGACAACAGGTAGTCCATAATACTGAAGCAGGTGAACAGTGAACACTCTCACAACATGCGTCAGAAACGGGTTGACGTGGGACGTAGGTATCAGCGATTCATAAAGTTTTGAAGACTTCAACCTATAGTGTTGTGCAACATCTGATTTTCAGCTGTTAATGTCCGGTCTGGCAGAGTGCAGAACACAATTTCCTAGAACAATTTGCTGAACTAAATGTCAAAATAAGGACATTTTGTGAAGTGGATCACTACAACAAATTCCGTGACAATTTGGGATCAATCCAGGACACGAGATGCACACGCCAGATTCTGGGACTGTCCCGGCGACTCTCTGGGAGACTGGGACAGTTGGCAGCCCTATCCATGTCTTATTCAAGGAAAGTCAAATAAATTTCAGGGTACTTGTTTTTCTATCTGACCACCAAATTTTCACTTAATTTTGTTATTAAGCGCTGGTAATACTGCAGAAATACATCATGTCATCATGGAAATATGTCATAACGTGTGAAATACATATAAGAAAATCTTGTTTATTGTCTTAGAAGAATGAAAACAAGCAAAATTTAACCGTTTAAAAACAATGAGCTTACTAGAGTTATCATCAGTCGTACACCGTATACGTCGTGTACAGGGTTGGTTCGGTCAGATTAGGCATCATGAGGGTCAGTCAGGTCAGGTTACCCTCCATGAAGGTTGGTTAGGGTCAGATTAGGTATTGTGAGGGTCGGCTAGGGCTAGGTTTAGGGTTAGAGTCATCATTCAGTCACCGATACTGTAGTCTGCCAATTATTTGGCGAAATTGCAGTATCGGAGACCGAAGCATATGCAATATCTTTGGATAGTATTCAATGATGACACTAACCCTAACACTAACCTTAACCGACCCCACAAAGCTTAACCTGACCCAAACAGACCCTCATGACGCCTGACCTGAACCTAACCCACACACGTGGTCCAGATACCACAATTACACCAATTATTCCTCATCGCATGGCACTCAGTGGCCCTATTTTAAAAAAATAGGCCTACTTTCAAAAGTCATGGTTTGCCATTTTCAGTTTGAGTTAAGAAAATGTATATTTTGCCTATCCAGCGTGTTTTTCAGCGTATTTTTCGTCATAACTAAATTTTGGTGGTCAGATTAAAAAAAACAAGTACCAATTTTAGTCTCTGTCCATAAATTTCTCATCTTATAAATTAATTTCTATGCAACAGTAAAGTTACCTGGCAGTCTCAAGTCGACTCATGATAACAGCTTCAGCCTAAATCAGAACACATGCGATTATTAGTTAAAAACTACCTTATTTAGCCGCTGTTGAAATGGGAGCGCTTCTGAGGAGAAATCTCGAAGGTGCGCTATATAAATAGCAGTGCTTAAAGTGTGGAAAAATAAGTACCTGGACGCCCTTATCTTTCCAATTTGGCAAAGATAAGGGCGTCCAGGCACTTCTTTTAAGAAGTGCCTGGACGCCCTTTACCTTTCCAGTCATTGCTGACCAATAAGTGGCTGGACAGCATTCAGATTTTAAAATAAGTGCATGGACGTCGTCCATGACCGTCCAGCCACACTTTGAGTCCTGATAAATAGTCAATAATAATAATAATAATAATAATAATAATAATAATAATAATAATAATTTAGCCGTTCCAGGCACATTGCTTTTAACTTTTTATAAGTCCCTGGGGGAACAGAGTACCTCAGGGCAACAAAAAAATAATAATAATAATAATAATAATGATAATAGTAGTAATAATAATGATAATAATGGAAAGTTGTAATTAAAACTATAAAATAATAATAATAATAATAATAATAATAATAATAATAATAATAATAATAATAATAATAATAATAATAATAATATACACATTGCCTTTGTGATCGACCTTAATTTGGACCATGTAGAGTTTTATAATAATAATAATAATCATAATAATAATAATAATAATAATAATAATAATAATAATAATAATAATAATAATAATAATAATCATAATAATAATAATAATAATAATAATAATAATAATAATAGTAATAATAATAATAATAATAATAATAATAATAATAATAATAATAATAATAATACAGTTCATCTACATGGTCGTCAAAATCAACTGTGTCCAGGGTCGCATATGCTACCTCTCGAAGCGAGCCAAAGCCAGGGTGACAATCAAGAGATAGTCGATCAGCGCCAGACGGATGAGGTTGAGACGACGACGCCATCGGATGCCAGAACGGAGGAGCGACTGTCGATAAACAGCGACGTCCCTCGTGTCAGAATCTCACACCCAACACTGCCGGATTGCTGAAACGCATTCCTAAAGCTCCTAGAGTACAAACCGGATGACTTCTTACCTCTATCATCAACAAAATCTTGTGTGATAGTGGAAACCCCACCACTTGGCAGATGCTTCTTACTTTTGGGTCGGCGATATTGGAACAACCAAGAAGAGGGGGTCGGCGCCACGATCTGTCGTCAACCATAAAGAGACGGGTAGAAGACTTTTACACTTCTTGGCAGATTAAGAGGGATGATTTCTTCGCAGAAGACCAGAGCATCAGCAACCATAGTGGCATGCGATCTAAACCATATGATGACCAGGCTGTACCGCAGCGGTTGCTTCCAGACTAGAGGATGGCAACATCAGAGCGGCCATCAGAATATTGTGCTCTAATGACAGACCAGTTATGGCAGATTTGGAAACCTTAGAGGAGTTACGCTCAAAACACCCTGAGCCTTCAAATGACCGACCTCATTTCACGGCTAAACGTAACGTGGAGCCCTTCCAATCCACTGAAGAACAGGTTCTCGGCTCTTTTCCGCAAGGTTCTTCGGGGGGACCTGACAATCTTCGTCCTCAGCACCTTTCAGACTTGGTGAATTGCATCGAAATTGGATCGGAGTTGATCTTAGCCTTCACCGGCCTGGTCAACCTCCTTCTTAAAGGTGAATGTCCTGAGGACATCAGACCCGTACTATTTGGAGGCACTCTCATGGCGCTCAGAAAAGACTCTGGAGGTCTTCGTCCAATCGTCATAGGTTATTACTGATGTAGACTCGCATCTAAATGTGCAAACGCCTCTGCGGTCACAAGGGCAAACGCCTATCTTGCACCGAGACAGGTGGGAGTTGATGTGCCGGGTGGAGCAGAGGCAGTGGTCCACACAGCGAGGCGTTTCATGGAAACAATGCCAGCTGGATCCATTCTTGTGAAGCTTGACTTTAAGAATGCGTTCAACAGTCTCTACAGAGATAAAATGCTCTCGTCTATAGATGACATCCTGCCGGAGCTTTCTCCATTCTGCCACCTCGCATATGCGGAGCCCTCAGAGCTCCGATTTGGTCAATATTTGATTTCATCACAGGTCGGGCCCCAACAAGGAGACCCACTGGGACCGTTGCTTTTCTGTCTTCCGCTGCAACCCATTCTGCAAGATTTGTCATCACCGTTGGTTCTGGGCTACATGGATGACCTATCCCTGGGAGGAGAGGCAGTCACGGTGGCGAATGATGTGAATCTCTTGAAGCAGAGATGTGAGCAACTTGGCCTGCAACTCAACCAGAAAAAATGCGAGATTATCTATCAACATGACATGCAAAGCCATGACCGTCATTTCCAGAACTGTACTGTCACGTCGCCAGAAAGAGCTTGTTTGCTAGGTGCGCCACTTTCCACCAGTGAGGCCTTGACAACTTGCCTTGAGGGCAGATGTATGGAGTTGGCATTGGCAATTAACAGACTGGAGACCATCGCCAAACACGACGCTCTGATCCTCCTAAGATGCTTTCTCAGCTCCCATAGATTGATGTACACTTTAAGATGCAGCCCGTGCAGAGGGCACGTCCTGCTGGACAAATTCGACGGACTCCTTCGGAACGGCTTGAGTGCAGTCCTCAACATCGCCCTGTCGAATGACCAATGGCTACAAGCATCTTTACCGGTGAAGATGGGTGGATTAGGAATTCGCCGGGTCGCTTCGCTTGCTCTTCCCGCCTTTTTGGCTTCCGCTGCAAGCCCCCGAGCACTCCAGTCCTCCATGCTAGGCAATGCCTGTCCCGAAATCGACGAGCGGGTTGAGTTGATGAAACATCTATGGTGTATTGAGAGCCAATCTGGGCTACCAGAGAGTAGTGTGGCTCACAAACAATCAAGTTGGGACAAACCTCTAATGCAGAAGATGATTGCCGAGCTGAGCATTGCACTTTCCGACCCATACCGTAAAGCGCGATTTATGGCAGCCGCAGCGCCTCACGCGGGTGACTGGCTTTTCGCCCTCCCTGTGACATCATGTGGATTACGATTAGACGAGGCTGTCAGAATTGCTGTAGGACTCCGCCTGGGAACATGCATTTGCGAGCCTCATGCTTGCCCATGCGGAGCTCGAGTGACAGCAAATGGAGCACATGGTCTTTCCTGTGGCCTTGGACCGGGACGGATCGCAAGACACGCCACATTAAACGATTTGTTCAGCCGGAGTCTCACACGAGCAGGATTCCCAAATATCAAGGAACCACCCGGTCTCTCTAGATCTGATGGCAGACGTCTGGACGGTCTGGATGGTCTTACGTTGATACCTTGGTATAAAGGCCGGAACCTCGTATGGGACGCCACGGTGATTGACACTGTAGCTCCATCTTACATCCCTGCGACATCCGTGTCTGCAGGTGCGGCTGCGGAAGTGGCGGCTACGAGGAAGGTCGACAAGTACAACCATCTTACTGCCACCTATCTCTTCGTTCCGCTTGCTTTCGAGACCATGGGTCCCATCAACATTGAGGGTATGAAGCTACTTAAGGATTTGGGGCGCCTGCTGACACGAATTACCGGAGACCCTAAAGAGACAAGCTACCTATTTCAATGGTTTTCTGTCTGCATCCAGCGATTCAACGCTGTTGCCTGCAGGGGCACATTCGAAAAGCAGCCCCTGCCATCTTATTGACTGTTCATTCCTGATTCTTTAGTTTTTATTTACATGCGTTGTCATTTTTGCCTTTGTGATTCTAACTACTTCGGAAAATAATAATAATTAATAATAATAATAATAATAATAATAATAATAATAATAATAATAATAATAATAATAATAATAATAATAATAATAATAAATAATAATAATAATAATAATAATAATAATAAATAATAATAATAATAATAATAATAATAATAATAATAATAATAATAATAATAATAATAATAATAATAATAATAATAATAATAATAATAATAATAATAAATAATAATAATAATAATAATAATAATAATAATAATAATAATTAATAATTAATAATTAATATTATTAATAATAATAATAATAATAATAATAATAATAATAATAATAATAATAATAATAATAATAATAATAATAAATAATAATCTATATAAATAAAGAGAAGATTCTGTAACGTGTGTCTGTCTGTCTGTCTGTCTGTCTGTCTGTCTGTTTGTCCGGAATGCATTTCAACAGTTTTTGAGCTATTCACTCCAAACCTTCACTACTGTGTAGGTCTCGGCACGAGACGCAAAGTCGAGGGGTTGGCGATTCTCTACCACCATGGGGGCCAGGGTGGGGGCCGAAACCCCCAAATTGTTTTCCAAATTTTTTTAGCCATTTATATGAAAAAAATTTCCTGGATAGAGGGCCATCAGAACCACCCGGATCAGTAGTTGGTGAATCTCTACCACCAAGGGGGCCAGCGTGGGGGCGAAAACATTAAGATGGTTAAACACCTTCTTAAACGCTTCCATGGTCATTATATAAATGGCGAGAGCTGCTAATTTAATTTTAACGAAAATCCTTATTTCACGGGTGGCGTACTGGTGCAGGTCGGTGTGGTGGGGTGAGGTGGGAAAGAGGGTGGGGGCGGGGAGAGGGTTAGGAGAATGGGGTGAGGGGGAATTTTTCCTGGAAACCCTAATTTCACCGTTTTCACGGGTGGCGTACTGGTGGAGGTCGTAGTGTGGTGGGGTGGGGGGAGCGGGTGTGGGAAGAGGTGGGGGTGGAGGAATTTGTCCCTAAACCCAAATATCGCGGGTGGCGTACCGATGAAGGTCGGAGTGCGGTGGGGTGTTGTAGAGTGGGGATGGTATGGGGGTGGGGGTGGGTGAGGTTTAGGGGGTTGGGATCGTGGTGGGGTAGGGGGTGGGGTGAAATGGGGTGGGGGTAAGAGGTGTGATGAGGGTGGTGAGGGGTGGGGTCGGGGTGGGGTGGAGGGGTGGGGGTTTTGGGTGGAGGGGGTGAGGGTGGGGTGGAGGGTGGGGGTTGGGGTGTGGTGGGGTGTGGGGTTGGGGTGAGGGTGGATGGAGGGGTGGGGTGGGGAGTGGAGGGGTGGGATGTAGGGGGATGGGGTGGGAGTTGTGTTGGGGTGGAGTGGGGTCGGAGGGGTTAGGGGTGGAGTGGGGGTGGAATGGGGGTGGAGTGGGGTGGTGGGGTTGGAGGAGGTTGGGGTGGAGGGCTGGGTTGGGTGTGGGGGTGGGATGGGGGTGGTAATTTTCCTGAGACCCAAATTTCTCGGGTGGCGTACTGGTACAGACCGGAGTGTGGTCGGGTGTTGTGTGGTGGGGTTGTGGCCGAAGCGGGTCGAATCCTAAATTTCCCGGGCAACGCCGGGTACCCCAGCTAGTAATAATAATAATAATAATAATAATAATAATAATAATAATAATAATAATAATAATAATAATAATAATAATAATAATAATAATAAAATAATAATAATAATAATAATAATAATAATAATAATAATAATAATAATAATAATAATAATAATAATAATAATAATAATAATAATAATAATAATAATAATAATAATAATAATAATAATAATAATAATAATAATAATAATAATAATAATAATAATAATAATAATAATAATAATAATAAATAATAATAGAGACCCTAGGCCCGCTTAATCCATCAGCCTTGGAATTCATCAACGAAATCGGCAAACGCATATCGTCCATCACTGGTGACAGACGCGAAGCAACTTTTCTTTTCCAGCGACTGTCTGTCAACATTCAGCGCTATAACTTGGTCGCTTTTAAAGGAACTTTCTCTTCAAACCCTCAAGACGAGGCCTGACAATTCCGGACTAGTTTTTAATCAATAGTTAGCAATGAAGTCCCTGAGGGATCCTAAATACCTCGGGGCAACAAAAAATAAATAAAAAAATAAATAAATAAAAAAAATAATAATAATAATAAAAATAAAATAAAAAAATAAAAAATAATAATAATAATAATAATAATAATAATAATAATAATAATAATAATAATAATAATGCCTCGGGGCAAAAAATAATAATAATTGGTATTTGTTTTTTTAGCCGTTCCAGGCACATTGCTTTTATATTTTATAAGTCCCTGGGGAACAATTAAAGTACCTCAGGGCAAAAAAAATATTATTAATAATAATAATAGTAATCATTGAGCAACATCAGCATAAAAAGAATTCATTCCAGGAAAAGAAATAGCAGTCAGGTGTATAATAACACCAGACTAGTTGAATCCAGCATTTTGCACCATCACGCTCTGCAACTTGCAGGCATGGCATACAAGCAATGCTTAACTCCCATGGCCCTGGTAGATGTTGTACGAGTGACTCGGGAAATGGATGGATGAGTTGAGAGGGAGCACTTGCTGCGTCTGTCTGATAATGACAATTTCGCACGTTCTATCAGAATAGATCCGTCAATTCTTTCCTTTAGAACATGAAGTTGGCATTAGGAATTGGTGTCCGTCCGTCACAGTTTACATAAATATGGGCAAGTAGATTAAATTTAGAATTCATTAATGTCGAAAAATTAGCCACGTTAAATCGTAAGTCCTGGCGCGATTCTTATTCAAGTTTCTTACACAAAATTGCTTAATTACTAATGCACTTGCCTTTACAGCTGAGCTTTATTTTTGTTGTCGCTACTTAGCAACGGCATGGCCGCCAGTGGTCTCCCGCCACCACTGGCTGCGACAACGACCTTAATTGCCAGAGTTTGTTTGTATGCGCACTTGTTATAGCGCCTCTCAAGCTAAAAGGCACTCCCGACTACAGAGCGGACACTGCATCGGAGTTTCACCACAGTATAGATAACATAAGATTATCTATACTGCGCTATAGCTCCACCGATTCTTCTCTGTTGTTTGACCTTGGGTATTCAGCGTCGATTAACCCTTCGATCGGCGAACCAAGCTGAGCTTCTAGTTAAACAACGCATTAGACTAGACTAGCAGTTTTCTGTCAAGTCAAGACTTTTTTTATTGACACCAACATAGCATCACAGCATCAATAGATTAAAGCAGTTTTATATAAATAAATTTTAAAAAAACCAAACAAAACACAAACAAACAAACAAACACAGTGTCTACCCGCAAGCTTTCTTCTCGGTGTCAAAGGGTCATCCCTAAAGGAGCAACAATGCTCCGCTGCCAGGGAACCCAGTTTGAAATTTCACTAAAATTTATGTAGGTAGCAACGATGAACCAGCAGCAACCAAAATTATTTCTGTGAAAGGCTGTTGCGTCGAAAAAATTTGTTTGGCAGAATTATTATGAAAGGGATTTTTAGATCTGAATTATCCAACGAGGAATTGAATGGTGAGTATCTATGGAGTGGGAGGAATGAACCGACGCTTTTAGCGGATATTCCGATTCCTGATTAGTTACGATCATTTCCGGCTGCAATCGTTTCAAGATGTCGGGTGCAAATGGAGCTGTGAGCGTGGCTGGCGTTAGAACGACTGGACAGTCAGTAAGAACCCAAAATGGTACGTTGATCTGATGCCTTGGGCCATTTTAAAATATTGACGCGTTCTGATATCTTTAATTTTAAGTAAGTTTGTCCTCCGAAATTGGCATAGTGCAAGTCACACCTTGTCTATGGCGCATGGAGTGCTTCCAGACTTAGTTATGGAAGCAATCGTAATTATAAATATACATAGCGCAACTCAAAAAGAAGCACCTCGTAGGCGCTCCTGACCTGCCAGCACCAAACCTGGCAAACCACAACCAAGGAGAATAGTTTTTAGTCGCTTGCGGAAAAGACGGAAATAATGGAAGAAGTTAATTACGGAGACTGCTCTAGAGGTAACTTATTCCAAAAATATGAACGGGTACGGCCCGAAGCGCAAATCCCCGAAACGAATTTCGGCAGGATCCCCGAAATCAATTTTACGCAAAATCTAATGATTTTTATACACTGAATTGGGTAGAGGTTTACGACGGCTCGGTCGCCGATATGCAGCGAGTAAACATGACCGCACCAGAAAGTGACAGAATAGAGCGCTCGGTATAATTATAGATTCTGGGCCTTGCTCTAAATTTTACCAAACTTTACATGGTGATACCTGGTACCATGTGCACTAAAACGCACCTATTCCCTAAACTCTGCGTCGATCCTACGATTTTATATTAATTTTATAAAATGTATAGGAAATCCTATGTTAAATCGCAGCGCATGCTCGACCGCCATTTTTTACACATATAATTTTAACGCCGTGTGCCGATGACGTCACGTCATTTGTGTGTAAATATGGCGGCCGAGAGTCGGTTACGAATTTTATCATAGGATTTCCTATACATTTTATAAAATTAATATAAAATCGTAGGATCGACGCAGAGCTTAGGGAATAGGTGCGTTTTAGTGCACATGGTACCATGTAAAGTTTGGTAAAATTTACAGCAAGGCCCAGAATCTATAATTATACCGTGCGCTCTGGCCTACGTCGATTAATAGCCCAATATTTCAGGAAATATTTCACTAAGAGATTGAATGTATGGTAGTGTACCATACGTAAGCATTATAAAAACCGATTATATGGCAATCCATCGTTCTAGCGTTGAAAATTGTTCCACCGGAGCAGCATACGTATTTTATCAATCTGACCACTCGGCTTACAACTAGCTTATATTTCAGGAACACTTATTTTTTATCAAGCGATATACTACCCGAGTACAGCGATGTATTGGACTTGAACGAGCGCTATATAAACAAAGAACCTAATTACTTTGCAGTCCTTCGTGCCTGAAAAGGTGTAAGAACAATTCACATGCTATCTGTCATTTTGTACCAGTTAATTTCTTATGCTTACTCATGCTTGTATAATGTATATGTTGTGTTCTTTAGTTTATTTAACACAAAACATTTTTCTGAACTTTATACGTTTTCGTGGCTTCTTCAACACTGACTGCCTTACTTTTGCAGACATTATTGGGCTATTGATCGACATAGATCAGAGCGCTCTGGTATGTCCCATTCGGATGCAACCATATTGTTTCTTCTTCTTTAAGTTTGCTCTTCTTTAGGTTTGCTGCCTCTCAGCAGGTCCAGATGCCAATGATGCCACTCTCCTCGGTGTTGTGCTTTTTTTTGAGTTTTCCATATCCATCCTCCATCATCCAGTCCAAGAACTTTTCCCTAGGTCTTCCTCTTCCCCTCCATTTTGCCCTCCACTATGTCTCTTTGCAATGAGCTGCCTCTCAGTACATGTCCTATCCAGTTCTTCTGCCGTGTTCTAATTGTATTCATCTAGGATCTTTCCTCTTCCACCTTCTTCAGTACTTCTTCGTTTGATTTATGCTCTGTCCAGCTGACCCTTTCCATCCTTCTCCATGTCCACATCTCGAATGCTTCTATTCGTTTGACATCCTCCTTTCTCATCATCCAGGTCTCTGCTCCGTACAGTGTGACGCTCCAGATCAGTGCCTTGACCATTCTTTTCTTGATGTCTCAACTCATTCCTCCTTTCAGTAGCTCCTTCCTTTTCTTGAACGCTTCTTTCCCCATCGCTATCCTTTTCTTGATTTCTTTGTGGCATTTCCCATCTTCCGATATCAGGCTTCCTAAATAGCAAAATTCAGTGACTTGCTCCACTTCTTCTCCAAGTGCTGATTGTTATTTTCATATTCTTTTCCCCTTTTGCTTCTCTATTTATTCTCATTACCTTCGTCTTTTTGATGTTTATCTTCATCCCATATTCTTTGCTGGTTCTGTTTAGTTCATCCATTATGTGTTGTAGGTTCTCTTCTTTTCTTGCCAGCATTGCCTGGTCGTCCGCAAATCTTAGCGCCTTTATTATCTTTCCTCCAACCTTTATTCCTTTTTCCGTGTCCTGTAGTGCTTCCCGTATTAGCTCTTCGATGTAAAGATTGAATAGTATGGGTGAGAGTGGACACCCCTGTCTCACACCCCTTCCTATTTTCCCAGCTCCGATAGTTCCCCTCTATCCTCATATTTTTTACTCGCTGCACAACGGCGGCAGAGCCATCGTAAACCTCAGCCCTGAATTGTGTTGTCCACAACACTTAAAACGTCCATTATGCCATGTATTCAATTTTGCTTTTAATAGCTTTCGGGGGTTCAGTGCTTTCTATTATAAGACTGTTTTCGAGAAATCGGGCTTTAGTATGTTTTCAGCATTTTCGGGTTTCAGGGATTTGGGTTGACCCAAGCCGAACTGACCATTTTTAAAATTTATATTCTGTGACAACGTTGTTCTTTGTGTTTGTGTTGCAGTTATGGCAGCATGCACAATTGCCAACATTGTCAAGAGTAGTCTTGGTCCAGTGGGACTCGACAAAATGCTGGTGGATGATGTCGGTGTAAGTGGATGACGAATATTTTGACTAAATGTTGTGCTTCATATTTGTTTTGTAAATTTGCTCTAAGCCTATTTACAGAAGATGTGGCAAGGATTTATGGGAGATGTTTTTACAAGTAAGATCAATACTCAGCTCCTGTATGTACATTGTTCACTGTGTCCCGATGAAAAGTAGACCCCAAGAAAATGTGTCATAATTCGGTCAAAATTTTGGCCTTTGCCTGAAATTTTGAATATCAACAACAATAGCCATGTTAACACCAAATCCTGATGCTGATTAAAAAAGTTTTTGAGTTTGTCAAGTTTATGAGCATTTGAGATGCAGCACCAAAAAATGGAAATTTCCAACATGCAAGAGCCACATAGAGGTGAATTTCAGCTACATCTGGTGTTCAAAATGTCTTTCTTATTCACGGACATACAATCATAGATGTAGACGCCACTGTTTGATGGTCCAGTTGATGGTCACATGGTCAAACAGCTGCCACTCTTCAATCAGACGCGCTCTACCTAAGGTTATCGATGTCATAAATACAGAAACGAAAAATGCGCTCCTCCAGTACATTCCGGATTGAGGTCTGGACTGTTGGCCAGCCACAGCTGCGGGATATGAAGCCGGGCGTCTCCCGGCACAGCCAATACCAGCTGTTGCTGAACTTTACTTCCTTTCAGCTTTTCTATGTTGCAAATTTCCCATTTTTCGGCGCTGCATCTCAAACGCTTATAAGCTTGACGAACTCACGAACATTTCTGGCTATAACAAGTGCTCATACATACTTACAAGTCTTACATATTTGAACTTTTTAGCTAAATGTTAATGGTCAGCCATAAAGGGCAGCATAAGAAAATGACCTTCGACCCTGTCTCCCCTAATAACATTTGGTATTGTCCTACTCTTTGCAGATGTACACATTTGAGTGAAGTACTATTGATAGGTTAAGTGTGCCTCAGATGGCATACATTGGCACTATCCTGTGCAGCAGAGACCACTTGGTGTATCCAATGCAGTGCTGTTCGTCTGCTAACGGTATGTCCCACACTTTGATGCAGACATCTATATTGAGTGTAATTCCTCCCTTTCTCACTCTCTGGGTGATCCTCCTTTATTCTATACTAGCTAGGGTAGCCATCGTTGCCTGGGAATTTTAGGGTTCACCCCATTCCCGGCCAATCCCTACTTCCCCAACCTCACTTCTTCTCCCTAACTTCCACTTCCCTCCCTCCCTCGGCCCCCATCCCTGCCTCCCTCCCTGTCTCCCTACCTTCCTCCGTTCCTCATTCCCTCCTAACCTCCCTCCTCCGTCCATGTCTCCCTTCCTCCCTCCCTTCCCATCTCCCTCCTTTCTTTGTCCCTCCCTCCCATGGCCACACCAACACAGTTGTGAAGGTTTCGAGTTAAAAGCTCAAAAAGTATGGAAAACCCTCAAAAGTGTGGAAATGTGAGTGAAAAAAAAATTATTTGGTTTTTCGCCCCCCACCATGGTTCCCCCATGGTGGGACAGATTCACAAACCCCTCCACTGGGTGTCCCATGCCCAGACGGACACAGTAATGAAGGTTTGGAGTGAAAAGCTCGAAAACTGTGGTTATGCAAATTGTAGAACCATAGTCATCCTGATGTGTCAGCTATAACTGATATGAAAATAATGCATTCTCTCGTGATATTTTGCTTAGGATGTGACCATAACAAATGATGGAGCGACTATTTTGAAAATGTTGGAAGTTGAGCATCCAGCAGCAAAGGTTCTGGTTGAGTTAGCTCAACTGCAGGATGAAGAAGTTGGTGATGGTACAACGTCAGTGGTAAGGAGGTTGCTGCTGTGATTGATTGTCAAAATTTAGAAATATTTGACATGGAAGTCTAAATCAGTCCATGATTGGAAAAACATTATAGGAAAGCCAAAAATAGCTGCATCGCTATACATAGCATTTAAAATAGCGACTGATGATTTGTGAGTTGCAAAATGCTATAAATTTGGTTAAATTATATGTTGATAGTACTACATAATTAATAACCTCTTAGTGTTGCAACTTTTCCATTAAGAGATGTTAAATGATAACTGGAAATCTACCAGATTTAATTATTTGCCAACCTATAATCGAATTTATAATTTTTTTATCACTTTCATAGCGCACATTACAAGAATTGCCAGAAAAGGTATTTCATGCATTATTTGTTTAGTGTGTATGATTGTGTGTTTTTTAAAAAAAATTTCACTCAATATCGCTGGCTGATAAGCCGGCTTGTGTGTCTGCAATTCATTAGCATTCCTTGTCTGTTCTGCAATCGGATATCAGCGAGCATGGTTGTTTGCCAGGATATTGTTGGAGTCGGATGATAAATCAAGTGAAAGAAATCAGATTTTTGTGGGACTTTAGCACTTTGTGAGGCACGGTGGTGTAGTAGGTATGTCTGTTGCCTTGCAGAGGGATGATTGCAGGTTCGATTCCACCTTAAGTCGCCATGTTGGGACCTTGGGCAAGTCCTTCACTCGCAATTGTTCAGCGCTTTGGCATGAAACTCCGATTCAGTGTCTGCGCTGTAGTCAGGAGCGCTACTGAGAAGATACCTTGAAGGGGCGCTATAACAAGTGCACATACAAACAAACTTTTGACATTTCCCGTACATTCGGGACCTGTTGACAGCTCACAACCATAGTGAGTTGTAATAATAATAATAATAATAATAAGGATAATAGTGATGGTAATAATGTGCTTTATATGGACTTGTTTCCTGTACAATATTTTAAGTTTGCTAGCAGTCTTGTGCATTTTAGTATTACAGTATGAATCATGCTAAGTGAATTCATACTTCTGTAAAAAAAATCTCAGTCATGCTGTAGACCTTAAATTTTCAGTCTTGAATTGTGTGTTTTTTCTGTTGACTTTACAACAGACTTTATGAATGAACTTCAAATGCGACTTTTCAGTTATAAAATGGGTAAAATATGTGAATTTTGCTGAACTGTTGTTGAAACTTTGAATACATGGCTGCTTTTCCCTGCTGATATTTAGGTAATAATTGCTGCTGAGTTGCTAAAAAATGCAGATGAATTGGTCAAATGCAAAATCCATCCAACTTCCATAATCAGCGGTTACAGGCTTGCCTGCAAGTAAGTCATGATTATACCCAAGTGATATTTTATTTCTAAGACATTGGCTGTTGATGATTGACTGCTGACGAAATCTAAATTTTCTATGTCATAAAACATTGTGATCATGCATGCTAGTAATATATTTAAGTAATGTAATGCAACTACTTTGAGGAGTTTTGTAGACAAAAGGACCTTTTGAAATTAAACTTCCTGTGATATTTATCCTTTAAACACTGTACACAGTGTACAAGGTCTGAGATAAATATTGGTTTATCTTGAGCTTCGACTAGGCTCTTAGCTCAACTCTCTTGGTTTTCGCATAACTCTATATATATGCTTGAAGTCTTGCACTGGCCACCTTTCATTGCACACATCACTCCACTTCAAGATCCTCTTTCTAGTCTTAAAATACAGCTGGTAATTGCCCCTAAATATATCTCAAACTGTGTGCAAAAGCCGTTATAAGTAAGTAAGTAAGTATAGTCTTTATGACTCTAATCGTAAACACACAAAGGGACATAGAAAAATAATGCAATACAACACATGGAAGTAATAATGAAGTAGAGTAATATAAATGAAAGTTATGTTAAACAAATGTTAATGAGTGTAAGGCATTCTAGTTATGAAACCATTTCTTGTGGGAAGGTCAGAACGTGGAACTCCACATCTTCATCTCACTCTTGTGTTCTGCTGATCTTCATCTTTTTGTTCACAGGGTTAGGACTGCTCTGACCCAACAAACAGGCATTATTTTGCAATTTTTTTATCCATCCTTATTTGGAATGAACTTCCTCCAGCACTGAGGGCTAAATCAATAACTTGTGTTTTTTCCTCATTCTTTAAGTCTTTGAAGGCTGAATAAATTTTTATAAGTTTGAGTTGTAGGCTGAATATTGTCTTATATTTTTTAATATTTCCTATATGTTTATATATTTGTATTATGCATAATTATGTATGCAACTTTGCATCTCTTCTTCTTCTTTAAGTTCTCTGCCCCTCGGCAGGTTCCAACTTCCAATGACGCCATTCTTCTCTTCGCTGTGCTTTTCTCTTCAGTGCGCTGTATCCTTCCGACATCATCCATCCCAGCATCATCTGCCTCAGTCTTCCTCTCCTTCTTTCCCCCTCCAATCTCCCTTCTATGATTTCTCTCAGGAGGGAGTCTCCTCTAAGTATGTGTCCAATCCAGTTCTTTTGCCTTTCTCTTAAAGTTGTCATCGGTGATTTTTTTCTCCTACTCTTTGCAGCACCTCTTCATGTTCTGTGTCCAAAGAAAAAGAACTTTGCATACATGGTTATATATGCATGTTTATATATATATATAGCATATATAATTATATATATGTGTATGTGCATATATAATTATATATACAAACAGATATGTATAAAATTATATATATGTGTATGTATTGTTCATATAAGTGTGCTATGTAAAAAGTTAAAAAGTTGATATCAGAGGACAGGCAGTCATCCTAAGCAACTAAGTGCACTTTTGATAACCTTGGACAATAAATGAGATGTTATTCTTCAGTGCTGCTCTTTATGTGTATGTGGAATTGGTGTGGGGACATTAGGCTTGGTTGGTGAGATGAAGTTAAGATAAGATAAGATAAGAATATTCTTTAATATACCAATTGCTATCCGCATTTTGGTGTACATACAAAGTATAATAAACAAACGTACATAATTTCTATATCCTATCAATGTCAAAGTGTTTTAGAATAGCATAAAATCCTAAGTCCAAATCCAATATAAATTTTAAATTTAAAAAATAAGTTCTTTTAATGACCAAGAATTTATGCTGCACTTTGGTTTATATGGTATTATATTTAAATATGATAAAGCATCCTTGTTATAAATGATTTCCTCGTTAGGTTGTCCGCCCTAGGAATGATTCGGTCATGTAGTCTTGGCCTCATGGAATAAGGCTGGGGCCTCAATGGTGGGAGGAGTGGGTTCAATACATGTCCTGGATTAAGTAGGAGGGCAGCGAAGAGCCTCCCGTCCGCCGTGCTACACAGAGCATCGAATGTAGGATTGTCCTCAGGAAGGTAGTTCATTCGGATCAAACGGTCCAATATGGCCTGCAGTCTGCCGCGTTCCTGTTGCCCTGCAAAGCCCCACCATGCCGGGGCCGCATATAAATGAGATGAAGTTGGTGATCTGTTTCTTTTTATGATTGCATTTTAAGACTGCAATGGTCATCAAATTAATTAAGATAACTCATTTGAAGAATTAAATCAAAGAATTTATTTCAGCAATTTGTAGTAGAACAAAACAGTGCAGAAAGTAGTATTTATACTAACAATTTATTGAACTTTTCAAACTTCTATAAAAACTGGTAAGAAATGTTACTTTAGCACTTTTAATGATGAGCATGTGCTATAATGCATATGAAACTAATCCATCTTGTCGTTGAAGGCTTTTAGCGAGTTGAACCTCTTTCCAATGTGATTGATTTGCCAGCAATTGATATATTTTTTCACATGTCATATCTAAAATTTATGTATGCAAATTTAAATGACATTCCTTAGACCTTAGCACTTAGTCCTTCCCGTGCAGATCTGCACATTGGGCAACACATTTTCTCCATTCCACTCTGTTCCATATTGAATTGAATGAATTGTCTGCATTGTTTCCATTGCACAAGGTGTTTTACCAGAGTGGGTTGCAAGCCCACCGCTGAACCCTCCTTTATCTTGGCTTAGGACAGGCACAAGGCTTCCCCAAGAGGTATCCTGTGGCGGAGTTAACATTACTTGTTCAAACTTCAGGTTCTGTGTTCACTCTTTGACTTAATGTTAATTTGTTGCTGAGATATAGCGTTTGTTTTTCTCTTTAACGTTAAGTTGATCAGAACCACCAAAAATTTCTGAGGGGACGGTTAAAACATTGGACAAATGTATGTGGCATGCAAATTATTAGTGTCATGAAAAGTTCCAATTTACAGTTACTGTCTGGAAAATGCTCAAATGTGACACTTTTCATTTGAAGTCTAATGACTTGACAACTGACTGGGAACCATGCTGTAAAGACTTTTTGTTTACCATTTTCTTTGTAGAGAAGCCTGCAAATACATTCAGGAGAATCTGACCGTCAGTGTTGATGAACTCGGACGAGACTGCATCATCAATGCAGCCAAGACTAGCATGTCAAGCAAGCTAATTGGACCGTATCCTTCTCTGGACCGTGTATTAAATAGGTTTTCTATCTCTGTATGACTGTTTTAGTTGTTTGAAAATAATGTTGCCTGCACATATATATCCTGTACTTTTATATGATTCATGGAGAATAATAAGATTGCATGTAAAATAGATTTTCTGTAGCCATCAGCCTGATTTTAGCAAAAAATTGCTGTCTTAAATGCACGAACCAGTTTATGCAATTTATTTATTGCTTACTTTGCATTAAGCTGAATGTGAATTTAAAAAATTCAATATTTATGTATCGAAAATGCTTTAAATGCAATGTAATCAGAATCATGAGCTTATTTAGTGCTATTTTAAGAGAAACTCCTCAGAGGTGCTCCTAACCTGACGACACCAAACCACAATTGAAAAGAATGGTTTCAAATGCTTGCAGGAAAGGGAGGGTCCCACTCATCCTGAAATTCTTGAAATTTGAAAGTCGTCTTGAAATTGTCCTGAAATTTAACTCTGTCCTAAAATTTCAGGATGCCTATTGAAAATTTCTTTAAAAACTTAATATTATGCTATGCCTAGTTTGTGGTTTGTTGGAGTAAATTTCAGCATAAGCAATAATAGAGGACTTTTCCAAATCCCATATATATTATGAGTTTTGGCCAAGTCTTATCTTGTGCAAATCCTGCCAAACATGTGGGGATATGGCGGTTTTACACAATGAGGCTGATGTGGTGGGAAAAACTGAAACAGATTTTATTGTGTAATGATAGTATACATCATTCTTGTAAAAATGAACCATTATTTATTGCAATTGACTGTCATTTGACAAAGTTATCACTGTATGTAACTTCATTATCCAGCAACAAATTTTTGGAAAATTGCTTCCAATGATTTTTTCCGATTGCTAAAAGTTGTTTATTACATTTTTGCCTAACAGCCAGTGCATCGACATTTGATACATTAACATTTTGCTGAGATTGTTCAGCAACTGTGCAACACTCTGTTTGTTGTTCATTTTCCACACCATTTAAAGTACTTTGATTATTCTTTTTCATTGTATTCTGTTCCACTCTGTTACAACAAGCTCAGTGTTATACTAAACCTGAAGGCCGAATTATTTTAACCCATAAGCGACCTCCGTGCACTAAAGTGTACAAGGGGTGTGATGACCAGAGTTTAGTATAGACTGTAATAGGCGTTTGTCATTATAATGACATCTGCAGACCTATCGAAGGTATTTTATTTGTTAAACCTTACGTCATTTAGGTTATATAAAATAATTATAACCATGGATGTGAGTGGAAGATATATTTAGAAAGGGAACCTAAGTGCATCATTTTACCAATGAAAGTGGACATATGATTCTACGCATATCATTGAAGTGAATAAAATGGCAGCCCATGTGGCGAAATAGATTTGAGTATAAAATCGTCATTTCCTTGAACAATTAGGTTAAAATGATGCATGTCCCTATGTAATGACAGAATTAACTCAATATAGCGCAACCAACCAGGTCGTCAGTCTCTGCGACTCGTGGGGACTTGATAGTCCCACGCTTCCGTACAGTGATTCGGGCCCACCGCACCTTCTCATGCATTGGACCTTCATACTGGAACAGTCTTCCATTAACAATTCGTGATACTGCATTGCATGTATCTCATGAAACATTCTCTAAGTCAATTAAGTCGCAATTGTTCAGAACTGTTGGGTAGCTACTTTAAGCACCTTCGTGAGGTTGTTGTAAGGCGCTATATAAATGTTCATATACACGCTCACACATACATACATGGTGTAATTCAGATAGTGGTGCAGCATACATGTCCGTCATGCAGGTGCTTTTAGCTGTACTGAATTGTATGTGGAATTAAATTAATGAGTCTTTTCTGGCTGAGCTGTCAAGTGGCAGTTGGTCCCCTTTTCTAACCATCGTCACATAATGAGTAGGCAAGTTTTCTCTAGAAGGCTCATTGTTTTCACAGTAGCTTTCAGTGCCTCCTCATCTGTAATCAGGAATTGAGGATATTTGTTATGGCGATTATGGTTTACGAGAGCAGCTGGGCTTAACCGGTGGGATGGTGGGTGCATTTGTTATTGCACAACTCCAATGTTTTCCTCTTTTAAATTTTCTTCTGTTTCATGCATAAAGCAATCTGGTATTAAACTTTGTGAACTTTTATTAATTTTACTGAAATGATGGCGATTGAAAAAATTGAGTAATTAAATGTTCTTTTGAATGAAGCAATGCTTCTGGTGTTTAGTTTTCCTTGACAGTGCTTTAGTGATGGAGATTTCTTTGCTGCCATGGCTGTTAATGCGGCCACTGCTGTTAAAGTGTCAGATGGAAAAGGCGGATTTCGTTACCCAATCAAAGCTGTCAACATCCTTAAGGCCCATGGCAAGATGGCACTTGATAGCCAGCTGATCAATGGCTATGCTCTCAACTGCACCACAGCTTGCCAAGGTTAGTTTCCATATATTTAATAAGCTGTGCAAAATTGAACAGTGATCTTTTATGATTTTTTGCACATAAATCTCATAAACTGAGAAAACATGCACTCAATATTATGCTTGTGACACTGGCTTAGGTCTTCCGGTAAAAGCGCCAGTATTGGATACAAGGTCTGACGATCCAGCCAGGCGGTGAGTCAATTGCCAAGGTCCCCATTGAATTTTTTTGCTTCAGCCAGGCGTCGATCAATCTCTCCATCAACACCAGATGCCCTCGTTACTGGACTCGGTGAACTGAAGGAGTTTGTGTTCCAAGTATCCTCTCATATCAGGAGAATCTAATGCTTCACTGATGGTGGCTGGTCATCTGTAGGCAACATGGACTGATCTGCTTTAACTTGTTGACATTACCAGGCTGTTTCTTCTGCTTTTCCTTCAGCAGTAGCAGTTGCATGTACGACTATATGTTTGCTATGCAAATAGCAAATAATTTGCAAGATTTGTCACATTTTTCCGACCATTAGCGTGCCACACACATGTTCTTCAGCCTCATTGTCAGCAGCAGTGTGAATGCAGCTTTGACTGTTGTCTACTGCTGAGCTTCATAAACTAAGTTGTTCAAATGCCACTTTGAAGTAAGGAAGATACTCATGTTTCACTTTAAAGTTAACGCTTCGTGATTATTTAGTTATGCAGTTATCTTTATCAGTTTCTATTACAGTTTTAGTTATTCAGTATTTTTTAATGTTACGGTGAACTGCAAAATATTTTCAAGATTCAGTTAATAGAAATAACACTGGTAACTTGTTTTAAAAACAGGGTGAGCAGGTAGCAACATTTGTTGGTAAAATATTTTTATTCAATCCTGTACGTTCAAATTGCTGTTCAAAACAACCAGACTCCATATCAACCACTGTCCACAGTGTCCAAGGTAAACCAGGATCTCTAGCAACAAGTCCACCCCTTAGCAACTACCGTTTTAATAAGCGGTAACTTCCATTTGGTAGCTTCTTGCGATATATTTCTCTTGAAAACTTGTTCAGCTTCTTTGCCTTGTTGCTCCATTCATTTGTTTTTGTCTTGTTGCAGTTTCCTTCAGATATCTCTAGCGAACCAGTTGCTCAAAGTGCAGTTGCTAAGAAGGGTTTTTGCTAAACAGATTATTTGCTAGTGAAATTTTTTCTAAGTAGATTGGTTTGCCAGAAGAATGGTTGCTAAGGAGGATGGTTGCTGAAGAAGGTGGTTGCTAAGGGGAGTTGTTGCTAAGGGAGTTGTTGCTGAGGAACCGGGTTTTGAAAACATTGTTTAAGCATTAGGTTTCTTGATGATTGTTATAAAGAGTTCCCTGCTTGACCTGAATTTTTCTATGTGTGATATCGGAAGTCTTTGTTTACAGATGTAGACATGTTGTTTTTATATAATGTGTGTAATGTGTAAAAGCTGATAAAGAGGGTCATGAATAGACGGCAATGGAGACGAATTGTGCACGACATGGCCAACCAATGTCTCATGGATGATTGCTCAAGGACACGGCTGGATGACTCGCTGCAATCAGTCGAATGTTTCATCTCGTCTGCTTTTCTACAACAGTTGGAGCGTTTTCTTGCTTTTAATTTGTTCGAGTGTCTACTTTTGTTTTGTTATTTTCATGTTTAGCTATGACTACAAAAGTTACTGGTGCTAAGATTGCATGTCTGGACTTCAGTCTTCAGAAGGCAAAGATGAAACTTGGTGTCCAGGTGCTTGTTGATGACCCATCAAAGCTGGAAGGAATTCGTCAGCGGTATGTTGTACAAGACTTTGCAGTTCATGTCTGCAATCATTATGTTGACGTTCAAGGAACCATCATTGTTATGTTGTTATATTCAAGGTTTGAAGTAAGTAAGATTCATGGCATGCTACATCCATTGTCCACAGCTGGCAGTGCGTACTTGTTTGTCTAAGAGTGTGCACTTGTTTGTATACATAAGAACTTTATGACCTCAACCGTGTTCAACCAATGTGAAATCTCTGAATCCGATGTTGATATTGGCACGGACTACCACAGAAGGGCTCACTATCCTTCCATTTCTCATTTATGTGATAGCATAGACCTACACATTTATTATTAGGTGAAAGAGTTGAAAATACTTGTACATTAATTTCATCGTTTTCTTTAAGAAAGGCACTTTTCTCTGCAGCAAATTTTATCAAGGTAACTTGGACAAAGAAACTTTCCACATAGCTGGAGATGTGGCTGAATTTGGGTATGCGGCCAATAAGGGGGGCCTGCAGGGCACAGGGCGCGATCATTGTGCATAGTGGTATACGTTATGATGCTGCAGGGAGGATGTCCTGCCAGAAACGCATTTAATCTTGTCTAGTGGTTAAAGTCAAGGAGATGGAGGAAGAAGGGAAGAAAGGAAGAACTAAAGAACTGTTCGCAAAGATAAAGGAAATAACAAAGACAGCAGGCCCTAGAATGGGATCACTCAAGACAAAGGATGGGAAGATAATAGGAGACGAGGAGGAGATGAAGGCAAGGTGGAGAGAGTATACGGAAGAGCTGTACAAGGAGGACGAACGTGTCGTGAAGGAAAACATCAAAATAGAGGAAGTTGAAAACGAACCAGAGATATTGGAGGCAGAGGTGGAGTGGGCGATAAAACAGTTAAAGGACAACAAAGCGCCAGGACACGATGGAATACCTATAGAACTGGTAAAAGCGGGAGATGAAGCAGTGGTGAGGACTATTACAAAGCTATGCAATCAAATCTGGAGAACTGGGGAGTGGCCGGAGGATTGGAAAAGGTCAGTGTTCATACCAATATTCAAGAAAGGAGACGCGAGAGAGTGTGGAAATTATCGAACGATAGCGATGATATCGCACACGAGCAAAATACTACTCAAAATAATCCACAAAAGAATGGAGAAGACAATTGAAAGAGAATTACCAGCCAACCAAGCGGGATTCAGGAAGGCGCGTGGAACGCGTGATCACATCGCCAATATAAGGTGGATTATGGAGAGACAGAGGGAGTACGGGCAAGAGGTGCATATGTGTTTTATAGACTACAGCAAGGCGTTTGATTGCATAGACCATACACTACTGTGGAGGACACTAATCGAGATGGGAATTCCGAAGCATCTGGTTAAACTACTGAAAGGCCTTTACGTGGATCAAGAGGCGGTTATAAGAACTGAATATGGAGACACAGAGAAATTTAAAATAAGGAAAGGAGTGAGGCAGGGGTGCATTTTGTCCCCTTTCCTGTTCAATCTGTATGCCGAGAGAATTATGAGGAGGGCTGGATTGGAGGAGGCAACAGAGGGGGTAAGGATAGCGGGGAAAATACTGAATAATTTGAGGTACGCTGATGATACGACATTATTGGCGGGTAAGAAGGACGACCTGGCCGAGTTAATAAGAAGAGTCAGGATGGAAAGCGAAAAGGCGGGACTATACTTCAATGTAAAGAAAACAAAAGTTATGACAACTGCAACATGGGAAAACTTTGAGGTGGATGGAGAAACGATAGAGGTAGTATCGAGCTTCACATTCCTGGGATCTATGTTAGAGAAGGAGGGAAGATGTGATATGGAAATAAGGCGGAGGGTATCAATGGGAAAAACGGCAATGAACGGTCTGGGAAATATTTGGAAAGATAAATATGTGAGCAGGGAAACAAAGAAAAGACTGGTAAGAGCACTGATCTTCCCGGTCGTCCTATATGGATGCGAAACATGGACAAAGACACTGGATATGGAAAAGAAAATCAACGCGTGCGAGATGTGGATTTGGAGAAAAATGTTAAGGATTTCATGGACGGAGAAGAGAACTAACGAATCGGTGCGTGAGGAGCTCGGAATAGAGAGAGATGAGACACTACAGCAAACAGCGACTTGGAGGAAATTGAGCTACTTCGGCCATGTGATGAGATCTAACGGTTTGGAGAAGGAGCTGATGACGGCATGCGGTGAGGGAAGGAGGAGACGCGGAAGACCAAGGAAGAGATGGTTGGATGAGGTACAGGAAAAGTCTGGCATGAACTTGGAGGAGCTGAGAGAGGCAACAAGAGAGAGGGGACACTGGAGAGGATACATCAAGAATATCGCCAGAGCTCCAAGAGCTGACGGCACCAGGTGACCAGGTGAGTGGTTAAAGTAAAAATTCTACTCTGGTTCCTTGTCTTTCATTTTAACCGATTTGCCGTATATTGCAATGCCTGACTAGTGACTTTGTTGTTATTGTTCCTACAGGAAAAAAGTGTTCTGGTGTTGTGCATATATGTCTTTGCTGTGTGTGTGCTTTTTGCAGTGAATCTGATATTACAAAAGAGCGAATTCAGAAGATTCTGAGTTCTGGTGCTAATGTGATATTGACCACAGGTGGAATTGATGATCTTTGTCTCAAGTACTTTGTTGAGGCAGGTGCAATGGCAGTGCGTAGGTGCAAAAAGACTGATCTGAAGAGAATTGCCAAGGCAACTGGAGGTTCGCTATAGCTTTTTATTATTCTAGAATGAATTGTGTTTCATATGGTTCAAAAGGTAGCATTAAGTTAAACCTTGCATTTTGTCAGATTGAAAAGGTTAATATTTCATCAACTTAAATATTTCATGTGAATTAAGTTGAGCCTTCAAATATACTTCTTGCATAGTTTATAACTTGCTTATTATTTTAAATCGGTAGCTTGTGAATTTCTTATTTCAAATCGGTTTAAGTTTTGCATTTTTTTATATGCTGTGACCTTCTTGAGAGAGGCAACAAGAGAGAGGGGACACTGGAGAGGATACATCAAGAATATCGCCAGAGCTCCAAGAGCTGACGGCACCAGGTGACCAGGTGTGACCTTCTTGTAGGTTACAGCATATAAAATTGAATGCTACATTTTGAAGCTGCATGTGAATACCATGTTGCAAGAGGAATTGATGATCGATCTTCTGCTTGAAGACGGTCTTTTCCTAAGAGCTGCCAGGTTAAACCTACATGTATGTATATAAGCCAAGCTTAAGCTGGACGTGTATCAGAATATTTTGTGCTCTAAAGACAATGTTTATTTGATTATTCAAGTGCTTAACTTAATTATTCGTTTCTCTAAGTAAAATGTTTATTTGAGTATTCAAGTGCTTAACTTAATTATTCGTTTCTCTAAGTAAATGTTCTTGACTGCAGGTCAGCTGGTGTCAACACTGGCCAACATGGAAGGTGATGAAACGTTTGAGATAGCTTTCCTGGGACAGGCTGAGGAGGTGGTTCAGGAGAGGATCTGTGATGATGAATTGATACTCATTAAGGGGTTTGTGGCAATTTAATAGCTCTTCAAAACTCACTAAGTGTTCTGCTGATTTTGGCAATGATAATGGCCAAAATTGGCCCAACATCAGTGAATTTTGTCTTAATGTGCTCTGTACAATATTTGTTCTCAATTAAAAAATGCTGTAGATGTCTGGTAATGCATGACAATGTTGCAAGTCAAGCCATCAGGACCATATGATAATAGAGCTTGTGCTACTGCATTGCACTGAATAATCTCAAACCACATATTACATGTTCGTTTACAAATCCATTTTTCCCATAGTGAATTTTCAGCATCTTTCTTAGTGGTTAGTATTGACTTCTTGTGACAGTATGGGTTTATATGTGCCTATAATATGAGTGAAGGATAAGCATTCAGTTATTAAGTTATGCATGTATGTATTGACCTATCATACTTTGAACATGTACTATAACAAATGGTGTTTCTGGTAGCAGAGGTTTAAAAACTTGGTAAGTAAGTAGAATTTTGGCCGAACTCTGATCATATTTGTATATATATTTTATATACACAATATACATATAAAAAATTAGGTATATATACACGCTTATATGTGTGTTCGTGCACTTGTTATAGTGACCTTGAACATTCTACTCAGAAGCGCTCCCGACTACAGCGCAGACGCTGAATCAGATTTTCAAGCCGAAGCGCTGATCAATTGTGAGTGAAGTACTTGCCCAATGCGACGGCTTGAGGTGGTTTCAAACCTGCAACCCTCCGGCTGCAAGCCAACGAACATTCCCACTGCACCCCATTATATGTATATATAATATTTTATATTTATCTGTAAATGTATATATGTATGAAATGATGTTGTGACAGTATCTTGCCAAAATTAAGTTAGAGTTCTCTGAAGTATTGCTTCTCAGGAGAAATGATTGGCTTTGAATCTGATTATTTGTAGACCAAAGGCAAGGACTTCTGCAAGTATCATTCTGAGAGGAGCCAATGACTACATGCTTGATGAAATGGAGCGATCATTGCATGATGCTCTCTGTGTTGTCAAGAGGGTTTTGGAATCAAAGACTGTCGTTCCTGGAGGTGGTGCAGTCGAAGCAGCACTCTCGATTTATCTAGAAAACTTTGCATCATCGCTGGTTAGGAGACTTCCCACTCTAACCAAATGCTTTGTTGTGTAACCAGTTTGTATAATTATGACCAGTTTTGTTTGTTTAAAATTTTGTGAACAGCTTATGTGCAGAACATTGTTATGCAATTAAATTGTTCTCTAAGTCAGGCATAATTTTTTTAAAAATTATTGCAAATATCTTGTTAAATTTGAATTTAGCACGTGTGAGTATTTTGCATAGAGCTTTAAATGTAGTAATCAGCACAGATTATTTTTTTATGTAAAAAATGTTTGGTAACTTAATTGAGCATAATTGATGTGAGTATTTTTCTGAAGGTGTATGCTATTCACTGTACCATGTTTAGTTGTGTACCCTGGCTGTCTTTTAAAGTATTCATGATATAAAGTATTTTCCACTCTGAGAAATTAGAGCTCTTGAAACCGCAATATATAGATGAGAGCATGCTCTTGTGTTATTGCAGAGCTCGCGTGAACAGCTAGCGATTGCAGAGTTTGCAGGCTCACTGCTAGTGATACCAAAACAGCTGGCAATCAATGCAGCTAAGGATTCAACTGATCTGGTTGCTAAGCTGCGTGCTTTCCATAACTCATCCCAGACAAAGCCTGAACATAAAGAACTGCGCTGGTAGGTCTTATATGGATGATGTGTTGTGGGCTTAAATGTACATATCATCCTCTTGTGGAAATTGTCCAGTTTCTCTTCAAATGATGTTTCCACGTTCCTGAGGTTTCTTTGAGACATTGAACAAAACATCATTGGCACTAATATTTTAATAAAATAAGTTTGAGTGTCATCAAATAAAATTCAATATACTAACAAAGATAACTATCTAACTATAACTGCATTTTTTATGGTTCAAAGTATATGGCAGATTCTAATAATAGATTCTTATTATGGAAAATGTTTCTTTGTATTCAAAGGGATAAATGTGGAAATTATTCTCATTTATGATTGTAATTGTAAAAGTTTTTTTCACAACTAGCCTTACTTCTTAAAAGCTTTTTTATTTGATTATTTTAATTAGAGCTGTGCTGCCAGGTCAAATATATATGTGATTTGTTCTTCTTGTCTTTCTGGGCTTTTGCTCTTTGCGCCAGAAGCTTATGCGAAATTGTCTTTCTGGGCTTTTGCTCTTTGTGCCAGAAGCTTATGCGAAATTGTCTTGCTCAATCTTGCCCTAAGATATTATTCATCCATGATCACGTATTCCATATCTTCATCTGCAAGGGGCTTGCTGTCGCTCTAGCATGAATTCTACGGTCTGCCATATAAGCTTTGCTGTGGTCGCCCATCATTTGAGCATTAATTGCCTAGGAACCCTGAACATGAGTTACGTGGGTTTTTGAGTATGTGAAAACCATTAATTTCGATATTTGTTTTGTGCTGTCAGGTTATGTTGTCGTGAGCACCTCTGTGGAATTTCTTTTGAATCAGTGAAACAGTGGTTTCAATTAGTTTCCTGTTTGTTTCACAGGGTTGGTTTGGATCTGGTTGAGGGCTGTGTGAGAGACAACAAGAAGGCTGGTGTCTTTGAACCCACTATATCTAAAATCAAAAGCCTCAAGTTTGCTACAGAGGCAGCCATTACTATCCTGCGCATCGACGATATGATCAAGCTGACCCCAGAAGACAAGGGTCAAGGCCATTCATATGGCGATGCCTGCCATGCTGGTGAACTTGATTAACTTTGTCTTGTCCGACTTGTCTGATAACTTAGTCATAAGAGCTTCTTAAATTAAATGAAGTATATGGTATTCACATATTGCATATGTTACAGACTTCAACATCTTATGACTATGTAATATCTTACGCCAGGCAAGTTTCGTCTTTTAGAGTATACTTTGTGTGTGTTGTCAATAAAGCCAGTGAACAAGAATTGTACATGTTCAACGCAATGTTGTATATTACGGCACCTTTTAATTGTGCCTAAATTTTTGCATGATGTTAGCTTTTCATGAAGGCAATACAGAAGACAAGACACGTAATGTAGTGCATCTAAAATACCTCGCAAAGTGCTGACTAGGGAATGTAATCCCGGGATCCCGAATACTGGGATCCTGTAATCCCGGGATTGACAAACATGGAATCCCATTTTTCGGGATTACCGAAAAATCGGATTTTTTAATTAAATTACTTGACCAATTTTGCAACAATTCCTTGGTCAATAGACGCCAAAACGACAGACAAGGAGACACCCTAATGAAGGTAAGCTGGCGACCAGCAGAAAACCCAGAGGGGTGACTGGAAGTAGGCGTTTCTCAGTGATCAGGCATGGGATTTAGCTTTCCTGCCTCCCATTCCTTGCTTGGTTCATGTATACAGACTATAGACTCCTCCATAACAATGACCCACACACCATTCAGCTGACTGATAGAACATAAACAGATGTCAGATGCCAGCAGTGCTGGCCGACTAGGCACCCAGCACCTAACCCCCCCAAAAATTGCGCCTGAACTTGACAGCATGCAAACGGGCTGTTGCTGCCTTAATATCAGATGACTCACTGGTGTATCTTGGCTAGCCTGCTACCTTGTTGTGTTCCTCACGCTGTGGTCAGTCGATGCATTGGTCACATCGTATGGTCTGACCTAATTCCGGGCCATCCTTTGCAGAGGGCTATTACCCTATTCAGAGAGATGGCAACTTAAGCCTAGTTAAAGACCAGGAATCTGAAATGAGCTAAACTCAGGGCAATCTAAGTCAAAGGAGAGACAAGAGAGGGCAGGCTAGGGTGGGGGAGGAGAGGGGTCTAACTTGTTTGTTTAGTGGGGATTGAAGCCACTGGTTGTAGGCCTATCACTATCAAGTTTCAAACAAACCCCACTGCTGCCAGGAACCACTGACTAAAGCCCTTGCCGTGAGTCATAATTGATCACCGTTGAAGTACTTGAAGCAGAGAGAAAGCTTTACTGTATTTGGATGGTCTTACGGGCTAACCACTGCTACTGGGTTAGCCCACTTGTGCATAAGACCATCCATTTGGCCTACGGCTATCCTATATCTAAGAATTTTTTAAATTGCCATTATAAGCCGATCCCGACTTATTTATAATCCCGGGATTGAGCAAGTGCCCCGGGATTACATTCCCTAGTGCTGACCAGTGCAACCATAGAAGTGTTTGATATATGAATGTTACTGCGAGAAACCAATTAATATATTAATACATGAATAAATACTGTAGATTGATGCAAGAAAAACAACATCTGCAACCATACAGAGTCGCAGATTAAATTACAAAACTTCTCAATATCAACTTCTTACAATCTGAAATTTTCATGATAATCTAAAAGTTTCAATTCAAGAGTCATATCAAGCCTTACATTTGATTTTTTGTATCAATTGGCTATAAAGTGAAGCTACACCAAGCAAAGCTATAATTTTCAAGAATTCAGCAATAGTGTACTGAAAGTGACTAGAAAATTAATGCAGCTCGCCATTTTAAGGTGTTAATTACAGTATATTCTGGAATGTAACTGAAGTTTTTTTACTTGAACATTTATGGATGATTGGATGTGTGGTGTTGAGATTCTGAACAGTTTTCTGATAAACTTTTTTTCAAATGCTTCTATGTGCTTTTCTTCCTCCTTCAGCGTTTTATGCGTTCCGGCTTCACATTTATACATCACCAGTGGCCACACCAAGGCCTTCATCAACCGTAATTTTGTATTGTTGCTGATGGACTTGTTCTTCAATATTTTTGTTAATTTGACCGTTCTTCAATACTTTTGTTAATTTGACCGTCGTTCGTATGACCAACCTTGATTTCACGTCACTTGTGCAATTCAGTTTTATAACCATGCAAAGGAATTTACTTGTTCAAGTCTTCCTTTACCAACCTCTATCTTGAGCATATCTTCATTATTTATCATGACTCTCATATTTGCCATGTTTATTCAACATGCCATAATATTCTCCTGGAGCACTGAAGTGACCTGAAGTGATGAGAGGTCCACCCCTAAAAAATCCATGTCCTTTTGAGTTGGCAATTACTTCAAGCAAACCTTGGATTCTTTAGTCTGAAATAGCACATTAGAAATCAACAACCCTCTCGCAGTAACATTCATATATCAAACACTTCTATGGTTGCACTGGTCAGCACTTTGCGAGGTACCGTATTTTAGATGCACTACATTACGTCTAGAAAAGTCAAACCCCCATTTCTCGAAACCACGGGAGATTGATTTCTCAAATCCCCCACCCATTCGTAGAAGCCACTGAGTATGTCTAGTATTGGCTCTCAGTTACAACCTATCTTACCACCTCTGGTCGACGCTGAACCGATTCAGAACCACTCCGGGCCGCTGTGCAGCAAATCAAGTTCGGTGGAAGCAGGCTTTGAACCCTCTGCAACTGTGGAGAGGTGCAGACAATGTCTGGCATCATAATGACTGCAGAATAACTGGGTTTCCTGGCAGACTGTCCGCTCTGCATATTGCTGATGAAGATGCTGTGCACTGACTTGGCGTGAACTGCAAACGCTAACTAAATAAATGTCTAGTAGTCCCTAAATTTGAATCCACCCGAAAAAATTTCCTGAATTGAAACCACCTAAAAGATGTACTGCCCCTACAAAACATTTTTGGGGTTGACCATAAAATAAGTTTATTTCCGGAAATTCCAGTGTGACTATAACAATATCATGAAAAAATGTCTGGAAAATAATTCCACCACAGGTGAGAGTTAAGAAATTTTTAAGGATTTAAGAGATTTGCATGTGGACCATAATTTAAATGACATGACACCCATCTAATAGGGCAAGCAGCAGTGAAGGAATAAAAACTAATAAATTGAAAATTTAGTAGGTTCAAGAGCGGATACAAATTTTCTATGGGGGGCCAAAATTTTTGGTCTTGGGGGCAGGGACAAATTTTCGTCTTGGTCGCCGAAAAATTTATGACTTTATATAGTTATTTGTCTCGAATTCCCAAGAAAAAAGTCCATTTTATCCGCCAAAACTGTTGATGACCCTTTGTTTAGTCGTAAGGACCTCGTACACAGACCTTGTGGGCGTGGGGGAGGGCCTGCGGAACTACTCATGGAGCACGTCTACTTTCCGGGCCATAATAGCTGGTCAAAAATAAAGAAATTTCTAGATGGGGGGGGGCTGTGGCCGGATTTCTCCCCCCTGGTCAAGGCCATATACTGCTATAGAAAACTCGTATGTCTACATTTACATACGCAGGGAGGAGATTGGACTTAGGCAATTTTGCAACATGGGTGCTTGTGGTGGGGAAGGGTCTCAACAGAATGTACGTATGCAAAATAAATTTCTAATTAAGACGTCTACATTAGCCTATTTATAACTCTGCATATCACAAACATGATGGCAGTTACATTATAATCACTGTTGCGTCAAATTAATCTGTTAAATTATTATTGTTATTCACTTTATATAGCGCACTTTCAAGGTAAACAACTCGGAAGCGCTCCCACTGCCTCCCAGTCCAACAACGGCTACATAAGGCAGTTTTTAAGCGAGAAAGGAACATAGCGGCGTGACCTATAATTTATAGGCACAAGGCAGAGCACAAAATGAGTTTATTCCAGGTTCTAGGACCAGCCACTGAGAAAGATAATGGCTGCATTATAGTATACTGAGAGCTCAGCTTGATCAGCCAATCAGGTCAGATCGCTGCTGGACACCTGCAGGTACAGGTTCGTAATGTATGGATGCCTATAGGCTACCATGTTCCCTGCATTAAAATGCTGTCAACAATTATTAAATACTAAAAGACTTCATAAACTCACAAGCATTGTAAACGAACAAAACTAATTCACAACACAAATTCTGCATTCATTAATGTCAGTTAATATAATTCCATTGAGCAGGTTTAACTTCAGAGATACATAGATAACAAATGCCAAAATGATACTAAACTAAAGGTCAATGGGAAAAGGAATAAAAACAGCTTCACCTTCCCCATACCATTTCAAAAGTTGTCTGACATTGTAATATTTCTTTACAGTTGCATATCCAAAAAAATTAATTTGAACAACTGTTTCATCAGAGATAAAATGGTCTGCTATTTTTCATGTAACTAATAGTCCTAAAAATATAGTGACAAACCAGAAAAATTAAGCCAATTATGTCTAGAGGCAACTACAAATTTGCTTCAGAAAATGCTTTATTATTAATTATTCGCCTTAAGTATTAGAGGTGAGCATCAATTAAAATTCTCAGTCAACAGAAATCATACTTGTAATAGAGAAATTTGACCAGCATATACAACATAAGTTACACCAGGTATTTAGAACATGCTGTATGGTTTACAGTAACCTGATTGTATCACAACAAAATTTTAGAAATTTATTCATAAATATAATTGTAATCAGAGCAAAAAGCAGGGCTTTTTTAACGTGCAGTTGTACACAAAATGTGCAGTTCTAAAAGGAATTGTGCAGTTGTAGAAGAACTTCTGTACAGTTAAAACTAGCAAAAGAGGTCATTGTCCTCCGATTGGAAGTAATTTGCCATGGAGGATGGGAAAGAAAAGAATGGGTTGTGCAATTCTAAAAATTCCTTAAAAACAGCCCTGGCAAAAAGTTTGCAAATAATGTCATAAAGAAATTTATAAATTCAAAACAGTCTTCAGAAAGTGCTACTTTGCAGTTTAACCATTTGAGTAGACATAGTATTTTGTTTGTGCCACATGAATGTGATAGATGATTTTGAAAACAATGATTTATAAATTTATGCTAAACCGAGTCACACCTAGACCTGTTGTTGTAGGCCTACGCATCTAATTAATTTTCAAAATGTGAAGATATGGCTAGGACTCCCCAAAACTTCCATGCAATCAACAATAGACATAGGCCTACTTTGAGAATGGCTCACTAAAATTGAGCTTTTCTGTCAATTGAAAAAGATGCTCCATTGTGAAATCATTTCAGATTTCGCATATAGGCCTACATCAAATTAGGGAAAATTTGCTTAAACTGTTGTAAGATATCAATCACATCTTTTTCTATAGCATACTCGATAGAGATTAACATTTCAAAGTTTCGATTAGAAGGAATCGGAAATATGTCAATTATTGGCATCCTATTTTAGATGCTAGATATTCAACTAGTTAAAGTGAAAATAGTTTTAATTATTGTTTTCATAGTAAACTGCTAGGGTTAATAGCCAGATTTGCATGTGACTGTCCATTAACTTCAATTTTCAAGATGGGCGCCTGCAGCCATTTTAGTTGGAGGGAGCACAGCACAATGGTAACTTTTTAGCACGAGTTTGAAAAATACACAGCAGGAAATTAAGAACATGGATTGTTCATACAGTTTAGACAACTGTAAATGTAAATGTAAATTTTTCCGCTTCACCGTGCCTCATTAGTGCCTTGGCGCAAAAAATTTGCTTTGTTGCTAAAAAATCGGTGTTAATTTTCCAGAGGGCACCCATATTGCATTAGGCCTACTTAAATAGGTCTACATAATTTTATTATAGAACCAATGCTGTATTGACAGGTAATGAACTTAGTAAATTTTTGCCTGGAGGCTCGCTGTTGCCTTGGGCCCGCAAACCCTAGGGCCGGGCCTGAATATGCTTCAAAGTGGTTCTTCAATGTCAGGAATATAAGACCTACCACGTTGTTCCGTCAGCAACTATCCAAAATCCAAGCCATTTGAACAGCAGTTTCGGATTACACAGAGAACTGATGACATTGACCTGGAATTTGACTGGTGTCTGCTGCTGGATCTTATTCAGATAAATAGACCTACTTCGGTCAAGTTTTAAATCAATGTCACAAAGTTTAAACTTCGATCACATTATCATGTCTAAAGTGTCAGTTGATGTTAATTTAAAATTCATTTAAAACTTTATTATTGTTGTCAAAAGCGTTATGTAATGCTCAGCTTCTCCCACCCACCAACTTACGTAACGTCTCGTAACGTTTTCAATGACGTAATTATGCCCCTTGTAACAAAGAATCCGAAAATAAGTTTGCAATTTTCTACTATATTTAAAAAGATTGTTAAAACAATAACATTGTGCTAACATTGTGTCCAATGTACGCGTCACTGTGTGTTTTAAGGTTCATTTTTAAGGCCAGTTACCATCCCTCCAATTTCTTCACTTACTTTGTTAAGAATTGTAATTGCATCAACATTTTAGCATGTTAACAGCATTAATAATGTATTGAATGCCCACCTCTGATTGTTTTCCCCCTATATTTGTGCTCGATTGCATGAAAGAGCATTTACATAGAGAATGTAGAAGATTGTCAGCCTTCTTCTGACCAAACGCTCCTGAATAAGTATATTTACAAAAATACGGTGTGCTGTGCTGAAAACAGTCTGCACATGTTTCTGGTTATTCCATATAAAACAACATAGTCATATAAGACAGTCCATATCTGTAACCTCAAATGCCTCAACTCTGAAGTTGGAAACAGTTTCCTTTTAACAACTGTCATCCAGTTTATGCTAAAGTAAAATAGGAAATGGTTCTGGCTGTGTTGTCACGTCTGAAGCAAACATCCTCCAGTCTGCTCCTGATAAATCTCAATGACATCGTCATCTTCCATTCCGAGCTAAAAGCATATTGAAAATCAAAATGCTTATATAGTTTAAGCACATGAATCAATAACTACTCTTTTTATTGCTCTGCTGCAATGCATAAGCCAGGAGTAATTCATTGCACAAATTCTATCTAGATAAATGCTGACAAAGCACAAACAACTGCAGACTGCTAAGCTACTAACTATATTTTAAACAAGGAATCAACAAATCTGATGTCACTTGAGTGAAAGAAGCATTACAGTTAAGCAATGTACAGTAGTTTCTTATTTTTGATACCTGATCTGAAAGGTATTTGACCTTTAATCTTGCACTTTTAACAAACAAAAGATTTGCTTAGTGTTTCTTATTTATAGTTTTTATGAATATTGTGTGCGGAATTTTCTTCATTTAATGAACAGAGTTAAGCCACTGTCTGTTACCTAAGAGGTGCAATGCATAGCATAGTATGGTAAGCAGGATGTCATAGTTCATACTTCACAGCATCAGTAAATTAGAAAATCAGACTAAGGCCACAACAAGTCAGACTTTTAATTTTTTTTTTATCCGTGCTTTGCATTGTACCTCTAAATATGGTACCTTGATTTGCAAATAATAGAATCCATGTGCTGGTATTAGGGAATGTAATCCCAGGACCTTTTTTAATCCCAGGATTGACAAACAGAATCTTGTATTTTCGGAATTAAACAAAATTCGTATTTCTACAAATTAAAATTACTCGATTCAATGTGCAATTCTTCCCAAAAAACCTTTTGTTTATTTTGCTACTCCATTATATCTTTTCCTCTGTGGTGCCGCTGGTGCGTAACCTTGGAGTCATGCATGAATGATCATACAAGGTGCGCCAAAAAAAGACCCCCATAGGTTTTTTGCCAATATTTTGGCCAAAAAGAAAGAATTTCTAAATGAAATTTTACAGTCTTGAAGACAATTCATATTCACACATGTTGGCCAGATTTCATCAATATATTTCAAACAGAACAAAAGTAACATCACTTTTAGTGAGACCACCCACCGTTTTTTGACGATTCAAAAACGCAACACAACAAAAAGTTTTTAATTTTTTTAAATTATTTTGGTCAATATCTTGGCCAGAAGTAAGAATATCAAAATGAAATTTTACAGGCTTAAAGACAATTCATATCTGCATATGATGGCCATATTTCATCAAAATATTTACAGCAGAACAAAAGTTATATCAGGTTTAGTAAGGCCACCCAGCATTTTTTGACGATTCAAAAACGTAACGCAACAAAAAGTAATAAAAACATGATTTTATTAAGTCTCATCTCAAATAATTTTTATCAAATAGCCTTGATATTGCCAGATGATCATTATTATTACTATTTTAATGAGAGACAGGGTACCCGCATAGCTGCACGTCACCATGAAGTCGCTTAGCAAGATGAGAATCAAGTTGGTCAATAGCCCCAACTTGTCAAATTATTACTTTTGTTATTAAAGCAATGCAATTCAAATTTCTACAAAAAAATGAAAATGGCCAAGGTGTCAATGACAGACAAAATGTGAATTCAGACACCTCTTGAGCAAGATCCTAGAGATACATTGAGCAACATTTACTCTGATAAACAGTGAGAGCGCAAACTTTAGGAGTTGAGCTAAGAGTTAATAGATTTGCCGTGAATGAAAGGAGATCGGCTCGATTGTTCTGGTTTCATTGAAAAAGCCAATGGCCCCAAATCTCCGGATTTGAACCCGATGGATTGATAATCAATTGCGGAGAGCTATGATGAAGAAATATCGCAATCTGCAACCAAAACCAAGAGCGGTAAGAGAATTGAATGGCGCATTGGAGTTAACATGGGAAGATTTGCCTTTGGAACGCATCAAGAACTTCGCAAAGAGACTCAAAAGAAGTTTTGGCACTGGTGGTGGGCACATTGAACACAAGTTGTGAAGTACCAACAAGTTCATTTCACAACAGTTATTTGAGATGTGACTTAATAAAATCGTTTTTGTCACTTTTTGTTGCGTTACGTTTTTGAATCGTCAAAAAACGGTGGGTGGCCTCACTAACGTGGTGTAACTTTTGATGGGTTTGAAACATTTTTATGAAATCTGGCCAACATGTGTAAATATGAATTGTCTTTAAGACTGTAAAATTTCATTTCAAAATTCTTACTTTTGGTCAAGATATTGGCAAAAAACCTAGGTGGGATCTTTTTTGGCCCACCATGAATATCAAAGATGATTGGCACCATAACAAGGCTGATATATACATGTAAATTATCCTATGCTGTGAGGTCCAAGATAGTAAAGCTGGCAGCCAGCTAGTCAAGCAGAAATCCCAGAGGGGTGACTGGAGGTAGCCATATCTGTGGTGGCAGTGGTATTGGACTCTCCATCTCTGCCTTAGTTCATACAGACACCCAATGAGCTCTTGCTGCTTTGATAGAAGAGAGCTGCAGCTAAGCTAGTCTGCTAATTCTTGAGGTTCCTCGCCCAGCGGTGCTATGGTCAGTCAGTGTGGTGGTCAACTTGTGTTCTTAGACCTTATTCCGGGCTGTCTTAAGCCGTCGTATCACTATCAAACTTATATCAACCAAGACCTACTGTGAGTGCAAAGATCTTCGCTGTCAAGTGCCACTGGTTAATGCCTATGATCTGAGTCATCATTGGTCGAGCTCAGAATTATGCTTGAAGTACCGTAAACAAAGCTTATTGTATTACTGCATTTGACCCATTAATATACTATGTCCAAGAAGAATTTTAGTTACCAAATAAATAAATCCTGGGATTGACTTATTTGTAATCCCATAATCCTGGATTGAGAAAATGTTCCTGTATTACATTCTCTAGCACAATAATTTAGAGACCTTCTGAAACAGTAATTTTTATTAAAAGAATGACAATGCTACATTTCATTTTATCAACATTTTACTCACATCAATTCACTAAACCTCTCAATTGTCATGGTGCAAGTGAGGTCATAAAATCTTTCCTGGTAATGCAATGAACACAGCCATTTCATCTTAAAATTTGCCACATTTGGATTATGGCATCAATATATACAGATGGTCAATGTAATTACTGCCCAAAAAGGAAACATGGTTAATGGTTATACCTGTTTTGGAGTTTCACTATCTCCAAGCCTTCTGCCATCAAACAAAAATCTTAAACTTGCAGGTGGCATAGCCTGCAATAAAATTGAAACAGCTCAAGCAATGACATGCATACAGGAAACATATGAACCACATCAATAATGAAATAATGCATGAATAGTTTCTAATTTGGCAACATCAAATATTCAAATAATCATTAAACATTCAAAGTACCTGTGGGGGTAACCATCTTTTACAGTAACATGAGCAAAACTCAGTGTACAGTTATGCAATTGAAAGAATTCACAAGAATGCAAATGACAAAAGACTACTAACAATACAGCCTGCAATACACTTGGTGTTGATGGGCTTTTAAGAGACAATTAAGACAGATTAGATTGCCTATTACAGAATTTAAAGAGCATTGGTTCTAAAACAGATTAAAAGCCTTTTGAACCATTTACTACACTACCATAGTAAGCAACAATGACTTTAATGTAAAGTCAATGAACTTTATGTTACAGTAACTCAAATCTACCGACATTTAACCCCTTCGCTGCCACGCCATCGTGGGCTAAACAACCTGTGGGCCACCACATAACATGCACAACAACTTCTATTGTTGCAAATTGCAATTATAGTTTATGTGCGACATTCACTTTTGCAATGACTATAATTCAAAAAATCTTACGTGAACAAATGAGGAATATTACTAATTTATTTTCACCAGATACTAATCACCTAGTAAGCAGCCTATGCTGGAGGTTGAGGCTAGAAGGTACCTATGCTAGAAGGGCACATGCACTTGGAACTGAATGTTCAGAACAATTGCCGCAGGCTGGGTTATTATTTTACAAAGATGCTACTTCGAGAACTTTATTTTAGTATGATAAACTAAATTGCAAAATGGCTTTGCATGCCTCTGCTTTGCATCCATGCAAAGGACAGGTTTTGACTTGGTGTAGTGGAAACGGCTTTCAGCTCAGCTGCCTTGTTTATTCATTAGGGTATGGCTGCATTGATCATAGCATGATACACTGCTGCAGTAATTATTCTATATCATATGATCTTTGCAGCCATGCAACATTATCAAAAGCGATGGCAACAAGTCTAAATTTATCACAAAACCAGGCTGAAAGTGATTTAGATACATCTGCGATAAAGAGCCTAAAATGTTCAACATTGGCATATTTAGTACATCTAGTATGACCGTACAAACTGAGTATAAAAGGTGTCCAATACCAGCCAAAACATTGAAGAACAATGAGTATTGACTGTCAGGTGCCTATACCGTCAGTGCCTCCAGTGCGACACGAAGCACAGAGACAGTTGTATTTATTGACGAGCGGTGCTCGTCATAAGGGCAGCGAAGGGTTAAATGAAAGATGATTCCCAGAGAAAATTTCTTATACAGACCTGCCTCTCCGAATACGATTTCTTAAGTTTGCTCATTCGTGTAGTCATTTTGACTTTAAAATGTACTTCACTTCCATCCTAAATAAAAAAAACTTTGTCATGTTATAAATGTCAATTCTATTGCACAGCCATTTCTAGTATTTATCACTTTTAAACATATATTTTGCCCATCTCTTGGACTGAATTTGCCAGTCAATTTCAGTCACTGCTTGACTATCTATTTTCTTATATTTCTGGAGTAATTATCTATAGGCAACTTTAATGGAATGCAAAGTCTATGATGATTGTGTAGTGGCATGACGACCATCTCAATTACACTGTAGGATGTATTTGGTTAGTCATGCTTAGGGATGAAGATGTGTGTAGTAAATCAGTAACACAGAAAGATCAAGCTCTTACAGTAACACTATTCCCAATAACTTACAGATTCACCCACATGTGTCAAAGAGTCGGCCCAAAGGCCATTTCTGGCACACCAATTATGTTTTCTGGCATGCAGAGCAAGCGCTTAAAGACTACACAATTTGAGAATAAAAGTTCAAATTTGCTATGTATAAGACTTACTGAGTTTTATGCGATTTTTGTGACTGATAATAAAGATCGAAATAAAATTTAGATTTAAAGCCTGTAATTTGAATGATTCTACGATAAGATTGTCTGAGCAAAATATTGCATCTGGAACGATATTCAAATTTCTTAACCTCACAAATAGTGTAATAATTTTACAATGTGTTTAAATCTTTACATATTTAATAGTAGTGCATCTATGCATGCCAATATCAAATTAATTATGATAGCTAGATTTTGCACCTGGGAAGATTATGTCTTAAAAATTCATTTCTGTAGGACTGCCAATTCTCAGAAGAAATCGCAGATGATGGAAGTAGCAGAAATGTTAAACAAGAGGACTAAATGCACCTCATCACTGCTAGAGTCCAACCCGCTCACTCCTTGGATTGCTCCATTGCCAGGGTTTGCTGAATAACAACTTGTGTCATAGAGCAGTCCCGAAAATCATTAGGTCAAAACGTTGTAAGCGATAACTTTTATGGTGCTTGCATATAAATGTCTCCAAATTATAAAATTAATAGTTTGGATTATATGAGACATGTCGCGGCTTGTCGCGCTGTATATGAAGCATGGGAAAATAAAGCTAATGTCACGGGATATTCTATCACACACGGAAGTGACTTTTTCAACTTCTCTTCATCTTTGTGGATACGAGTATTAGTGGGATACTCGATTTCGTGACACTGGCAGAACAACTTCCTAACAGAACATATAAATCCATCATATAATTGCTTCTGTTCCTATAAATTGTCTTTTGTTTCTTATTTCATAGTTAAGTAAATTTGATGCATTCTAATGTTCCCTACAGGTTTACAACTCACTGTTCATTGTCTTATTGTACTTCTCAATGGTATTTAGGCCCCCCTACCCAGCGGGACTTGTCCCTTTTGGTGTGCCTATTGCTCCCACGTTGTTATTCTGCCTACTCTTTAGGTGAATTTTGCTTAATTCTGATTATCTTTACTTAGTTACATGTATGTATGATTGTAATGGGATCAATAAAAAATGTCTAATGTCTAGCAATAAAACCTGTATGAACATACATTGTGCTACGTTAAATGAAAGGCAAATTCTCAACATCTTTTATAGACATAGTATTAGTTACAATACGAACATCACTCGTTTCTTTAAACAATGACGTCACTTTTCCCCCAGATTTTTCCATTTGTCGGCTTACTCCGACTTACCATCTGTTTCCTATTTCTCTCTCACCTATCATGCATGAATTCCAGTTTTCCTGTGATAAACAAACACATGCAGCATGTGCTATTTCAACAAAATCTTACGAAGCATCACTGAGGCACGACAAGAAACGGATATCATACCTGTCCTAAAACCCTGAGTCGAATAAATTCTGTGTTTTCTTTTTTCGCACATTTGTCATCAGTTTTATCGACTTTGTCCTCCTCCTCATCTCTGCCAATCTCTACAGGTTGCTAAAAAGAATGCAAAAGAAATGCATCAGCCCTGGCAGGTCAAGTCAGTCAGAAACACTACACAATGCAGCAGTTATCGTGTGCATTATTTACATGTTGATATAATCTTGAACACACCCTAGTAAGCAAACTTCTATTGATAATAAGATTCACAACAGTCACAAAACAGCTGCAGTATCTATCTTATAATAATAATAATCCTTTCTTTATTATTCATTCTGACAAATGCAGCATAATTACATGAAACAATTTTAATTAACATCAATCTTAACTACTAACAGAACAGACAGCCCACAATACATGGGCGAATAGCAGCTTACAACGAATGTCTATCCTACAGGGGCTTTGGAATCGAACTCAGCTCCACTTATATAATAATTATATATGATATATGATTCATGTGCAGCAGCTGCAGCTCCCATCATATCTAAAACTATAAAGGCGAAACTTTTCCAATGTTTGCGAACAATTTTCTTCTTATCCACCCGACAGATTTTCCCCAATATTTACACAAATACTTTTTAGGACCCATTAACAAACATAGGGGGGTTCGCGATCCAAAAATCTTACCTTTGCCGAATTTGAAACATTTAATTTTTAATAATCCGATGAAAGCTAATATAATTAATGCAGTATTTAAGATTGGTCGCCGGATCGCTTTCAAAGATCCCATAGATTTATGACGTCATCACTTCTTTACTTCGCTTTAGGCGGCCGATTTTATAGCGCGCGCTTTCGCTAAATTATACTAAAAACACTGATAATAATATTATGAACGGTTGATCGCAAGACAATGACAATGGATACCGGTAATTAATATAGTACCGTGTCGTCGTACGTATACAGGCCATCTGGACATTACCGGTATTTAGGGCGGACGGGTTTAGGCAAAAGAACCAAAATTCGCCGGCAAATGCTGGCCACAACGGAGAGTGACGAACCCGCCCCGCAGGGGCGGTTGCAATGGAAGCTGGGTTGGGGCGAAAAATCTACATTTCACCGACAACACCAGGCACCCCAGGCTGGGACCGGGTTGGGGCCGATGGAAGAAGGTGGGGTGAGAAAGGCTAAGTGGGAAAGGGGTCAGCGTGGCTGTGGACCAAATATCGAAATTTCCCGGGCAACGCCGGGTAATTCAGCTAGTGCACTATAAACAGCAAAGTTGACCAACATGTTGCAGCACATCAGAACATGAGAAGTCGACACCTGTTCTAACTTACAGACTCTTAAACGCTTTGAGATCGTTGGTGCCAACCAAAGAGCAGAAATTTCCTGCAACTAAGACATTCTCAATGCATCTTTATCACTCCATTTTCAATATAAAACTTTGGAAAAGTACCGGTATCTCTGTACTCTACAACTTCCACAGTTACACTAGTTAATAAGTGGCCAAGAGGTCCATTACTTACAAATTTATTGTGCGCTTTTCATTCATTCATTCATTCCGAAAACTTATATAGCGCCCCTTCAAGAAGCCTACTCAGAGGCGCTCCCAGTCCAGCCACAGCTAAAAAGATAGGTCTTGAGCAACTTGTAGAAAGCAGGCAAATTATTCTGAGGTAGTAAGCGTAGTGCAAGCGGGAGCCCATTCCATGTGGACGGGCAAACAACCGAGAAGGCTCGACGCTGTCTGGTAGCAGAGCGGGTTCGAGGGACCAGCAGCTCCCCATTGGCAGAAGAGCGCAAAGTTCTACGGGAGGCTACAACAGAGACCGACAGAGATCAGATAAGTAGGAAGGAGCACTACCAATTAAGGACCGCCAAACAAGTGCTGCTATCCTGTACGAGATGCGCTGCGAGACTGGAAGCCAGTGCAGAACATCACGCATGTAGGCAGAAATTGGGGCAAATTTTGGGATATGAGCAATAAGCCGAGCAGCAGAGCGCATGACCCGGTCAAGATGCCCTATTAAGCTAGATGGGTGGCCAGCAAGAATTGAGTAGCAATGATCGATTCTGCTAATTACGAAGGCGTGGACAAGGACCACAGCGGCATCATGAGATAGGGACCGCATGACAACACGCAACTGGCGGAGCTGGTAACAGCAGCTTCGTGTTACTAGGCTGACATGCTGTGAGAAACTGAGTTCTTGGTCAAGTGTCACTCCAAGATCGCGGACGGTATGAGAGAATGCAATATGGGGGAATGTCTGAGCCAAAAGATGCATGTCTAGACTAGTCAACTGTCTGCGACCGCCAAGCCAAATGAATTGGGTTTTGGATGGATGCTTTTACGCGAAATTACACCATTATATCAATCATATACGTCCTTTTGTGACTTAGACGCAAAAATAGCTGAGTAAAATATTTAAGAGGCGCCATGTAATATATGGATGGCCCCTAACAAATATTGCATGTTTTAAGATAATTTTCTAAACTATATTTTACCAAATTCCAAGTATACTAGTTTACACTGCTAAACTAATACAATTTCTTCAATACAATGTTTTCAGTCAAGATTGTACGCTACTTTGCTAAACAAATGTAATAAGTACGGTAAATAGAAGAGCTCTGGAATTATGAAATTTTGATTAAATAGAAGCTGGATTGATGAAAAAAATTCTTGATTGAATAGAAGCTTGATTTATGAAAATAATATTTGTGACAGTAGAGGGTGGACCAATGAAAATAATATTTATCACTGTAAATAGAAGCTGGATTAATAAGTTATCATGGACATTGGCATTCAACTGCCATGTATAAAGTATATGAAGTGATGAAACGAAGGTGTATAACAGGCCGGTGCAGAGAGCGCTTCTGCGTAGGTTTCTTGAAGAGGCGCTATATAAATTCTCGGAATGAATGAATATACAACACTACTTGTTTGCATAAAAAATGAAAATTGGATTGATGGAAATAATTGTCTGCGTAAACAGAAATAGGAATGATGACAGCTATCATGGAATTTATTCATTTTGAAAGCACCAGAACTGTCGAAAGTTTGCTGGGTTATATTCTATAATGACTCGGTAGACATTCTAGAATGACTCGGTAGACACCAAGAACTAACGTTGCAGCGTTGTTATCTTTAATAAATCCAACTTCTAGTTTGCCGAGAATCCTTTTAATCGATCCAGCTTCTCTTTAGGCAAGAATTTGTTCGATAAATCCCGCTTCTATTTCGTCAGCAAATATTTTTCAGCCATTTTTCATTGAAAATTATTGTTCATCAATCCAGCTTCAGAATGACTGCACTAACCCTAAAACTAACCCTAACCGACCCTCACGACGCCTAACCTGAGCCCTAACCGACCCTCACACGAAAAATCCCGCTTCAATTTCGTCAGGAAATATTTTTCATCAAATTTATAAAAAAAGTTACTTGCTACCGAGTCATTATAGAATATAACCGTTTGCTGATATAACAGTTAACAACTTAACAACGTATTTTCTTATAAAATAATTAGCAACGTAAACTACAGCTTATCCATGTTCTGGCAATGATACATTATTTTAAATTTGGAACCCGCAAACAGTGCGTTACAATGCGTAAATATTAACGTACTCTAAAACGACAGATTACCACATGTGGATATTTAATTATTCCCTCACTTGCGTCTCAAATTATTCGATTGCTGAATGGCAATGCGGATTAAAATAGTTCGGTAATAATAATGATTATGATGGTGATGATGACGATGGGGTTGCGGTATCGCAGTGTCAAATATTCTTTAATATACAACTTCCACTTCTTCATTAAACAAGTATCTTGTGCTGAAAACTCAGCTGTTCTCTATAGTGGCATACGTTAAACCCTTATGGTATTTGATAAGTTTTTTCTAGTTACAAACCTGTTCGGACATTATTTATTTATATTTAACACCACATACATGAAAACAAAAATGGCGACAAGGGAACTCCGAACTCCAATGATGTATATACAGAATAGACTAGAGCGTCACTAGAAGTATTTTAATATGTTCTTAAGAATCGTAACTCTACTTACGAGACCGTCGTTCATAAAGTCAACTAAAAACTCACCTGTTCCAGTCTACCTACAGTTCTTAATGATAATAATATGCAGAGATTTAAGTGCCATGGTTTCGTAAACAATCGATTAAAAATCGTGGCAACGATTCAGAAGCACTCGGAGCAGAGAAAAGTGTTAAGATGGGCGTGTTAAAAGCTGTCTTTGATGCTTCTCGAAAGTTGACAGCAATGTGGAATGTCAGAGGGAAGATTGTTCCATATTCGAGGTGCTGACGAGGTGAAGGATTTAGATGCAGTTGCGGTGCGGTAGCGATGAAGAACTAGTGTTCGGTTTCCGGATGATTGCATGTTCCTAGAGGGCTCAAGATTTTGAAGGAGATTGGAGAGGTATGAAGGAGTTTTTGTTATCACAGCTGTAGGTACGGTAATGATGGTGATTTTGTATGTAATCCTTTCTTTGGCAGGTAGCCAGTGGAGGGATTTCAGAAGTGGTTTGCTACTAGAATTATATGAAGCATTGTAGACGGAAGAGATGTTAAATTTGTAAGATGTTCCATAGAGAAGGCTATTGCAGTAGTTGAGATGACAGTTTACTATTTCACTTGCGATGGTGTTTGCAATCTCTTTTGTGAGGAAAGGTCGGATGTGTCGCAGAGCAAGAGTATAGAAATTGGTGGAGTAAACCGTTTCAGCAGTATGAGAATCCATAAGTCTGATTGCCCGACTTCAATGTGAAGTTAATTACGAACTTTGTAATTAAGGGCACTATCCTTCTTCCCATCATTACTAAATTATCAGCATCTCTTTACCCACTGGAAATTTCCAACCTCTTCAGATTATAAAGAAACCATTCATTGACAAAGAAACTAAAAATATTATAAATTTATAGTGTTATCCACTGTTTATCAATAGCCTACTCAGCAGTCTTATTAAAATGACAGCTTAAAATGTTAACCAGTGGCGGCGCCAGGGGGGGGGGCTGGAGGGGGCTAAGCCCCCCCTAAATGCGGCTCAGCCCCCCCAAAGCAAAATGCGGAAAATGTCTATAAAGGCTTATTTCGTAATAAGAAAACTAGACAATGATCAATTGCACCGAAATCTATTTTGAGAATGAAGTTAGCGACTTCATTTCTTGGCCTCAGTCTTTGAAAACGGGTGACAAGTTTGCACCCTTACCTTTTGACCATACAACGGGACAGGGTTGTCGAAATTGTCGAAGAAACAACATGGCTCTTAGACACCTCGTTTCAGATTGAAACCGTTTTATAAGTATTAGACGTATAGAATTATTGAAATTGCCGAGTCCATCAAAAAGTGGTGCAAAGCTGTATTTTCTCTTGATTTTTCGCATATTTCACAAATTTAATCATCGACACAAAAGAATGTTTAGAATTTTCTCCATCCTGCAATCAGCTATATATAATCATAGCGTAAATGCTTGCGCCAGTGGCGGTGTCAGAGGGCTAGGGGTTATAGCCTCTAAATGCGGCTCAACCCCCCCCCCCCCCCCAAAGCAAAAAGCAGAAAATATCCATTACGGCTTATTTCGTAATATGAAAGCTAGACAATGGTCAATGGCATCGAAATCAACTATATAATTTATTATATATAATATACATATTCTATATAAATATTTATATATTAAGTTTTATAGGTCATTTCATTCATTGTATTGCAAATGCTACACATTTAGTGAACCACTTTTGTTGCATTTAGTAGCTGCCTACTGTAAACCGTTTCTTCTTTATTGAATGGAAGCTGTCCAGGGGCTTCTATCCCTATACATGGCGGGCGCAGCTTGCGCCCAGTGAAAAATAGGGGGGGAATCGGAAGACAGCCAAAATTCACGTCGGTTGGGGGGCGGAAGGTCGGACATGGAGAGCAGCGTTCAATCTGGGCATCACAAGGAGGAAGATCCCCCATAAAATACTTCCCTTCCATATAAATTTGGACAAGATGGTAGGCCTAATAGTTTTTAGCAAAATGTATACACTTTATACACTTTGAGTTTTTAGTTAGGTTACTCTCTGCATTTTTGAATTACATGAACTGCTATAACGGCTATAAAATACCATAAAAATAATTTCCTATTACATGATTATAGTTATGTTTTTACTATTTTAATAAATAATACAATCATATTAAAATTGAAAAAAAATAATATTAATACAAATACTATATTGCACAACTAAATGCAATCCATGGCTTTTCTTCAATGTTATCTTTCAAATTTCAGACAGTCAAGTTTGGTCCTTGAACACTTAGTAAAGCAACATCATTATTACGTGGGCTTACAATGTAGGACCTACATTGTATTTTATTGTGTTGCATTGTGCTCTAAAAATTTATGTAACGCCTCTCGAGCGCACACTGATCAAGGATGCAAAACATATGGCTGCCGAATTTTGGCAGCAATTCCTCCACTGAAACAGTAGAGTAATTTTGCTAAAAGGACAGCATAAAATACTGAAATTGCACTGCGGAAATCGCAAAAATTTCTTATGGGGCGGACACATTCCCTTCTCGGCGCTACGCATGCTTCGGCGATCGTCTGCTGGATGCTCGTTTGTCCTCCTCCAAACAAACCTTCATTCCCACACCAGAGGAGGGCATGCAATATATTGCAGTATATTGCATACATATAGAGGAAGGCCGGTTCAGAAAGGGGGGGAAAGAAGATGGATTGCGCCCGGCTGCTTAGGGGGGATAGAAGCCCCTGAAGCTGTCAGCCCTACCAAAAGTGAGCTGGACTCTTAAAGTGCACTTACAGCTCTGCAATATGTGAAATTTTTTAAGTCTTCCATAGTAGTGTTGCATATGTACTGCACTTCATGCCTGAAAATAATATTACAGACTGCTGATTATCCAGAAGATTGAGTTTTATCCAGAAATGCCTTTGACACAACAATGTAGTTGTCAGATTTGCTTCATGTTTCTCTTACACACCTCAAATGTGTGCGCTTTGTAATTTTCGGTATAATAATTAATATATTCTTGTTGTGTATACCACCACTGTCTGGGAATGTAGGCCTACGTTTGATATAATGGTCAACTAAGAAGTCCTAGTGCTATTAGCATAAATATTATATGTAAAACATTTGTGTGCAGATAATTATAATAGTGTCATGTGAATGCTGTTGGACACCTTTATTGTGTTTTATTTTTATTTGTGATTATTTAAATTGAATGTTCAGTGTAACGGCCTATGTTAATACCTTAATACTTAAAAAATGTGAAGAGAAAAAAGTGGAATGCACTGTTAAAAATATATTGTCTATTCCAGGTATTTATCTTCAAGCTTATGATATCCTTATGACTATAACTAATGGAAGAATTATATGAGTAGTGTTAATTAAGCATAATATCTGTAAATACAATCTGCTAGAACAATGTATCAGCTTTACGTTATTAATGGTCACTATTGTTAGTTGTGATTGATAAAGTGAAACAGTCTTACCATTGTTTTGAATAATGTTCCTGGAAATAGATTAATAACTGGCTTGTTTGCAATGTGAAATGTATTTAAATTATAATTTTAGCTGGTTTGATTCATTTTAGTATTGAGCAAAGATAAACTTAATGTTTAATCAGATTTATAATTTCATTGGATTTGTCTCTATCGTGTTTATTGTTTGTTTGTTGTTGTTGTTGTTGTTTTTTGTTTGTTTTTTTAGTGCGGGGTTGTTTGTTTTCCCCCCAAATAATTCTGTAATAGATGAAACGGACATTGAAAAATTTTGCTCTTTCTATTATTGTTCAATGTTCATGTCTCTAAATGATGGATGAATACTTTGATTTTTATTTTAATGTTGAATATCTAATCCGCCAATAATTTCATTGTTGGTCAATGAATGTTCAAAATTGCTTGTAAACATGCGATAAATATTTGATGTTAATCTAATTAAGTAACCTAGATGTTGTATTATGTGAACATCATGACATGTGCAAATGTATAATAATATTGCCATCAAACTTCGGAAAAAGGAAACGAAAACAGAGAGAAAAAGGACAAAACCTGCTGAACAGTTGAACAAAAGTGAATAGACATACGTTAAAATCTTTAAAGACGTCAACAGCCTTTGTAGCTATAAGATGTCGTTAAACTGCTGATTAATAAAAAAAAACGGCCTATGTTGTCATAGACCCTGGTCAAATCGGATCCATCCAGTATTGTTATGCCTTTTCTATTGTAAAATTTCTGAGTATTAATACTGTGTTGGACACCTTTGTTGTGATAACTGGGAACTCGAGTCCTTGTCCATGGCCGACTTTTTATACGATAAAACTGAATTGCACACCATTTTATTGTAAAATTTCTGAATATTAATTCTGTGTTGGACACCTTTATTGTGATAACTTGGAACTCGAGTCCGAGTCCATGGTTGACTTTTTATACGATAATACTCAATTGCACACCATTTTATTGTGAAATTTCTGAATTTTAATACTGTGTTGGACACCTTTTATTGTGACAACTTGGATCTCGAGTCTGCGTCTATGGTTGACTTTTTATACGATTATACTGAAATGCAAACAATTGTATTGTGGAATTTCTGAATATTAATGGGCTGTTGGACACCTTTATTGTGATTTCTTTTTATTTGTGATTATTTCAATTGAATGTCCAGGGTAACGGCCTCTGTTGTCATAGACTCTGGTCAAATCGGATTCATCCATTATTGTGATTACTTTTTTATTGTAAAATTTATGAGTATTAATACTGTGTTGGACACCTTTTATTGTGATAACTTGGATCTCGAGTCTGTGTCCATGGTTGACTTTTTATACGATAGTACTGAATTGCACACCATTTTATTGTAAAATTTCTGAATATTAATTCTGTGTTGGACACCTTTATTGTTATAACTTGGAACTCGAGTCTGTGTCCATGGTCGACTTTTTATACGATAATACTGAATTGCGCACCATTGTATTGTAAAATTTCTGAATAATTAATACTGTGTTGGACACCTTTTATTGTGATAACTTGGATCTCGAGTCTGTGTCCATGGTTGACTTTTTATACGATAGTACCGAATTGCACACCATTGGATTGTGGATTTTCTGAATATTAATACGCTGTTAGACACCTTTATTGTGATTTATTTTTATTTGTGATTATCTTAATTGAATGTCCAGGGTAACGGCCTCTGTTGTCATAGACCCTGCTCAAATCGGATCCATCCATTATTGTGATTACTTTTTTATTGTAAAATTTATGAGTATTAATACTGTGTTGGACACCTTTTATTGTGATAACTTGGATCTCGAGTCTGTGTCCATGGTTGACTTTTTATACGATAGTACTGAATTGCACACCATTGTATTGCGGATTGTCTGAATATTAATGCTGTGTTGGACACCTTTTATTGTGACAACTTGGATCTCGAGTCTGTGTCCATGGTCGACTTTTATACGATAATACTGAATTGCACACCATTGTTTTGTGGAATTTCTGAATATTAATGCGGTGTTTGACACCTCTTATTGTGATAACTTGGAACTCTAGTCAACATGGTTTTTTAGTGCTTGCATATCGGTATGTCAAAGACAATAGAGACTTTACATTACCTCACTGTCTGCACCACATAGCTACTCGGGCTGCTATGTGCACACGCACTGTATGTAATGCATTGCCTTTCGGCTCAAGTGACTGAAATTCGGGGTATGGTACTGACAGCGCTGTCACGGCATAGATTTGACGCGGACGCGTTTGAGGACAACCCATTCTCTTTTGCTATCTTGGTTGGACACCTTTGTTTATGATAATTCGGAACTTAATCTAGGTGTGCGGCCGGATACACTAAAAATTAAAAACCTAAACAATTGCTGACTTCGTTTAACTAACCCACTCAATCTCCAACTACATTTTGCAATGGAATATTTATGTGGAGCGCGTTTGTGCCAGTGCACAATTTCTTGTAAAACCCTTCGCACGATTGCAAAATGACCGCCCTGGGAAGAAAATGTTCTAGTTGCGTCTCTGGGAGGGAGGAAGGCTTGGGGCTTCAGCCCCCCCAAACCTGAAATCCTGGCGCCGCCACTGATGTTAACCATAGTCCATTACAGTGTGCAGATTAAAAAATTTAAACAATGGGAAGAGACATTTATTATTTAAGTCTTAAACCTCTGAGCGTAAAATTATGAGAAATTTTGTTAAAATAACAACTTAAAATGCTACAGTTGCAGTGTTAAAATCTGAAAATGGTGAACAATTTGGAGGTGACATTCTTAAGTCTTAAATCATGACTACTTAACATGCAGCATTGAAAAAATGAACAATTCTATTAAGATGACAGTTGAAAATATTACCACTAGGCTACAGTGTGGAAATTAAAGTTTAGGCTAAACAATGGGAAAATGGGTAGGCCTATATTGAAGTCTAAAACCATGACACTGGGCAAAAAACCCGTTTTTCCCAGTGTCCCATTATTGAAACATTTTGAAAATAATTTACTTATTTGCAATGTAGCACTATACAGTGAATTAATATATAAATCATTTCCTGTCATTGTAACTAGTTTATTTAAGATTATACCAATCTGAAATTTGTTGGGAGTACTTAAGGTGGCAGATAAGAATCTTAGGAGCACTTCCGATTAAAAGAAATTTCGACAGATTGCAACAAAAAAGGTGCATAATTTGCAAAAATCATTTAAACACAACTTGCAAAAATCATTTAAACACATAATGATTATGTATTTTGAACTCTCTGCTTTATTGTATTGTATTTAAACATTTATAAAGTGCCTCTAGTAGGGTGAACCGTTCAGAGGCGCTCCCAGTGCGCAAGGCCCCGCGAGAAGAAGCAGGTTTTGAGAAGAGCAGATCTCGAAGAGAGGCTGACAGAAAGAAGTGTAGAGCGAACAGAAGGAGAAAGAGCATTCCAGAGAGAAGGACCAATTGAGACAGAAGATCGAGACTGAGCCACAGCAGTTCTAGACCGAGGAACCAATAGGTCAAGTCTGTTGGATGAACGAAGTGGACGATGGGAGGAAGCTGAGTGAGGACGAAGTAAAGCATTAGTCAGATATTTTGGGGCAAGACCCCGTTGAGACTTTAGGATCAGAGTGAGGATCTTGAACTGTGTGCGAGCACGTAGAGGGAGCCAATGAAGTTCATCAAACATAAAGGTAGAGATGTGAGAGTACTTGGGAAGGTGGGCAATCAATCTAGCAGCTGAGTTGAGAACTGACTGAGTCGGTGAAAGATGAACTTTAGGAAGACCAATGAGAAGAGAATTGCAATAGTCAATTCGAGAACATATAAAAGCATGAACTAAGGTAGTGAAGATGGAGACAGAGCGACGAATGACTCTGAGACGTCTTAAATGAAAATGAATATTGTACTCTTATACCAATCATATTTCAAGATAACGTTAATCTGTCTGTATCATGAACTTTTAGTCTGGACTATTTGCAATAATATTTTGTGTTCCATTATTGGAACACTGCATGGGCACAAGTGGGGGGGGGGGAAGGTGGGCAAAGATTCTCCATTACTGAATGTCGTTCAACATGCACTTCTTACTTTGCCCTGCAGTGTTTTCAGCTGGGTTTAATGAATTTCTTTGCATGCAATATTAGTTTTAAAAAATTCTGAATCATGGAGAAAGCGAAAGTGCAAAAAATACGTCATTGATCACTGGGAGGCTATTTTGACAGTGTAAACATTTCTGAACTCTCTGGTTTATTGTACTCTTATACCAATTATATTTCATGATAACATTAATCAGTCTGTATTCATTACAGAACATCAGAACAAAAAAATAGTGACGATGAAGACACTGATGGAACCCAAACAATCTGAGCAAACGATAGCCTTGAAGGATTTGGGTCTAGACACCAGTGTGGTTCTAGATTTGATCGCTGAACTCTCTGTTGCCTTTCCTTTCAAACTATAGCCCATGGTTATCCAATTCTGAACCTAGCTGAACCTTGCTGATTGCGTTCCCAGAGCTGTGGCTAAACAGACAGTTATTGCATAACAGATTGAAATGCTGTCCAGTACCATCTGAAGTGCCTAAGAGGTTATACCACCCCTCAGTCCCTCACCTAGCACCCACCCCATGGGTGAGGTGGTGGGGTGAACCAAAATTTCTCGACCAATGCTGGTTGCTGGTGAGCCATTCTCAACTGACTCTCTGCATGCTCTCTTGAATATAGGAAATAGGGCCTACTGTGAGAAGCGCTTTATAAAAGTCCAGATATGATATGTTAAGATATTAATTATATATTATTAGGCATTTTTATAAAATTGAAATCATCCGTTCATACTATCCTTTTTATTACTATTGCGAATCTGCCTGAATAGGTGTTTAACCCCACCTTCATTAAGAGAGATGTTGTCAAGAGAAATGGCAACACGATAATTGAAAAATGGTCAAATGGTGTCTTAAATTTGCACATAGAAATTTAGTCAGGATTCAGGATTTACAGCAAACTGTAAGCTGAAAATAGTTGTGGTGATCTACAGATTTGAATGAGGAAGTTTTGTAAAATCTTGTTGTAATGCTCAAGTGTTCCATTCAAGGGCCTTTAGTTTGACTGCATACAAACAAACAGGACAAACTTTCAGACTTAATGTATAGATGTATGCATACATAATTACATATATTATGATTACAGTGCATGTCATTCAGAGTGTTAGAATTGTTCTTGTTGTAATTCCAAGTGCTTATTTATATAGTGACTCTTCAAAAAACTCATCACTGATAGCACAAGATCACATCTGAACAGCATTGTCTGAAAGAAGCACCAGACTGTGCAAGTCAAAGTCTGTCTTTCATTGGTCATCTCGGTAAAATCTTTGGTTACACTATGAAACTATGGTCTGCCACAACAAGTAATACAATAAAATTATATTCCATGTAAAATCCTTGAAGACAGTTTTTAAGTGAATGTGTAATATTACTTCCAGTTAGCAGCCTACTGGAATCATAATATGTGACCTGCTCCAGCAAAAGGAGGCGGAAGTGAAAAAAGATTTTGTACATTTTTGGCTAAATATGACAATCATTTCTGTTCAAAATGCCGAAAAAAATTATTATTCTATCTTAATTGGTTCCAGAGATATGAATTATAATGGGATGACTTAACCGAATAAGACTTAACCGAATAAGACCATAACATTACGCTTGAAACGGAGCTTTAAAATGCGTTTAAAATCCACAACATTTTTTATTTGTCATACAAAATGCTTACATTTGTTGCGAAAGAGGTCAAATAATATTAAATCAATATATTTTTCATGTAATTATATGATCCTGCCTACTGATATATGCGAAAAACGATAATCGAAAAATTTACGCCTGATTGGTGTTTTATCGAATTTCCTCTGGCTTACCATTCGACTTCCGCCTCCTTTTGCTGGAGCAGGTCGCATATATGTATATTGTATGTAGATTGTACAACGTACATAGGTAGGCTTTTATGGATTATTTGCTGCTGCTAAGTCACACAGTAGAAAACGTTTCTGGCTGATATGCTGTGTCTACTAGGGAATGTAATCCCGGGATCCCGAATACCGGGATCCCGGGAATCCCGGACATTTTACAATCCCGTAATCCCGGGATTGACAAACACGGAATCCCGTTTTTCGGGATTACCGAAAATTCGGATTTTTTACTAAATTACTTGACCAATTTTGCAGCAATTCCTCAGTCAATAGACGCCAAAACGACGGATAAGCAGACGCCCTAATGAAGGTAAGCTGGCGGCCAGCAGAAAACCCAGAGGGGTGACTGGAGGAAGGCGTTTCTGAGTGATCAGGTAGGAGGTTTCGGTTTGCTCCCTCCCATTCCTTGCTTGGTTCATGTATACAGACTATAGAGTCCTCCACAACAATCATCCACGCACCATTCAGTTGACTGATAGAAGATAAACATATGTCAGATGCTAGCAGAGCTGATCGACTAGGCCTGCGACGTCAAAGGGCCTAACTCCGATTGACGCGTGTTGATGACACCCCCGCCCGTATAATTACGCCGATTGGTGAGTGAAAGGACCTGGACAGCATGCAGACGGGCTCTTGCTGCCTTAAGATCAGAGGACTGCAGCTAAGCTAGCCTGCAAGATCAGTCACTCACTGGTGAATCTTGAATAGCATGCTACCTGTTATGTTCCTCGCGCTGTGGTCATTCGGTGCATTGGTCACCTCGTATCGTCTGACCTAATTCCGGGTCATCGTATGCAGAGGTTAATTACCCTATTCAGAGTGATCGCAACTTAAGCCCAGTTAAAGAGGGGGAATCTGAAATGAGCTCAACTCACGGCAATCTAGGTCAAAGGAGCGACATGAGAGCCTTTGAGAGGGCAGGCCAGGGCGGGGAGGAGAGGGGTCTAACTTGTTTGTTTAGTGGGGATAGAAGCCACTGGTCGCAGGCCTATCACTATCAAGTTTCAAACAAACCTCACTGCTGCCAGGGACCAATGACTAAAGCCCTTGCCGCGAGTCATAATAATTATTGATCGCCGTTGAAGTGCCTAAAGCAAAGAGAAAGCTGTACTGTATTTGGCCTACTATTATACTATGTCTAAGAATTTTTTAAATTGCCATTATAAGCCAATCCCGGGATACCGGGATCCCGGGATTGACTCATTTATTGAGCAAGTGCCCCGGGATTACATTCCCTAGTGTCTACCATTGCCTAATGGTAAATACTAAATTCAGTTAAGACTAAATATTTACTGCTGTGCATTGTCTTTTATCCATAGTGCACATTCTCTTCTCTGGCTATTTTGTTTGCCTAGACCCTGTGTTGAGTGTGTTCTATATAAAAGTTGCAAACTAAAAACCAACTTGGCTATTGTGGACATAGCAATGGTCATACTCTACCATGCACCCCCCTTCTTTGTTCTGTATACAGGTTTTCTACACTCGAAAGAGGCCAATGCCCAAAAATAAAGCACATGTACAGCCAATAATTTATCCAAATGTGAACTCCTCTATTATAGCCTTCCTCTCTTTTCACAACGCCTTGTTAACAGAAGTTACAAACAGTAAAGAAAGCATCACTAGTATAACATGCCATTTCTTCCAAAACTAAAAACAATCTGATATTATGATTTCAGTAACTAGATAAAACAATTGAATTTTTCTAAAACTGTCTACTGCATAAAATAAACATGTTACCCATAAATGATATTGGCATCTAAATTAATATTCTTTTAAAAAAACAAATTTTCATGCAATTGTACAATTTAAAAAACTAAAAAAATATAAAAAGTTTCTGAAAATTAGAGTCCATGATATTAATCTACCATCAACAGTGGCGTAGCCAGGAATTTATGATGAGTTTTTGGGGTTTTTTTATGGCCTGGCCTAGCCGAATGCCCTTTCTGACACCAACCCAACAGTATTACAGTAAATAAAAGGGGAATAAAGTAACAAAGGGAATAAAGTAAGAAAAATAATTGTTACTACAAGCAATTGTTTTGTTTTTTCTTATTTAAGTGGATAAATAACCTTTAAAAAACTTTTTCCCTAGGCCAATGGGGGGGGTTTAACCCCAAAACCCTTCCCCCCTTGTCTACGCCACTGATCATCAAGGGGTAATGGAATTTGAGCAACTGTCTCAAAGTGACTCAGTAGAGGATGTAGAAGTTTCAAGTTTTCTTGAACATCAGACCACACTCCATTTCAAGTCGCGACAATCGGTCATACGTATTTCGTGCAAGCTCAGGATCAATATCCATCTAGAAAAGGAAACAAAGACTGTATATTGTATAAAAGCAAAATATTTTATTATCATGTAAGACAAACTATGGATTCAGATAAAACCCTGTTTCCATACCAAAACAACATGTGAGATATTTCAAAGGCACTTCATAGTCTTGATAACTCACTAATCAGGCACTGAGCCCAGACTACTTTTCAGTAACTGAACCACAGGTGAATGTCATCTGTTAGAATTGGTGCCACAAAACTTTATGTCTTACACAGTTCCAGATACTAATCATCTGGGGCCATATGCAGATGACCAGGCATAGGCCAGGTGTAGAGCCACTCCAGACATAGTTATTCCCGACAGCCGTTGGCCTTCCCCAGTATGCATGGAGACAAAGCAGCAAGCGACATAGTCACTTCTTGGTGTAACTTGCGCCCGACGATGCATGACGCCGACCTCCCCCAAATTTGATCGGCTATAGCTCAGCGCGCATGCGTAAAAGATATCTATATGTGGTCGCTGCAGGCATGAGTAAACAGATTAGGACCTAAAGACGGGCCACTGAGAAATATTGACGCCCACCTATTGTTCACACTGTCCAGCTAAAGTCGGCCGTCTACTATTCACGATGGGTATAGCTGGCTTACTCCTACCTCAGAGTTAGAATGGCATTATACCTAGCATAACTCGCTAATCTTGACACATGCATATGGAATTAACCCACTACTCCCGCATAGGCCAGATTTAAGCTAGCAGTAAGAGTTACACCATGCATGTGGCCCCAGCAGTAAGTTGTAGCAGAGTATAATACTTATATCAGATTCGTAACTGAGTTATTACGGAAGAATTTGCGGTGCTCTCATTAACAGTATCTGACCAAGTCTTGACTTGACATACACATTAGTCTGCATGTAATAATATAATGTTCACTGCCGTTGTGAACTTTACTGAACAATGCCCATGCAGACAGAATGATTAAGAATTATCTAAATGCAGAATAGACTAAGATAGTTCAATCAGTTATATGGTGATGATATGTGATTGTATTAACCGTAGCAGGCAAAAGTTTGAAAAAATACAATACTGCCCACTGGTACCAAAGCTAAGCCAGTTATCAGTTTACCCAAGTGCTATCGAAAAGCAGTCCACCTATCAGCATTTGACTGCAATCTGCTGCTGTTCATTTAAAATTAACATACCACTTTCGATACACCTTAGCAACTTTCTTTTTCTATAACAACATTCAGCCTACATAATATAATAGACGAGCAGCAGCTGTATTTGCCACATTGGCAGCGACACTGTGACTCCTAATGACTAGTTTGCAACAATTAGATTAAGCACAAGCACACCGGTTTATTACTTGAAACCTGGTCCAATGGTCTTGCCATCTCCTGGACCATTGTAGTCTGACGGGATGCCGAAACAACTTTAGTGGTCGATGCGGTGCGGCCGATGTTGGCGGCTCACCATTCAGTGTTTAATCTAGTCCTCCTTCTCTGGGGGGGAATTGAGGTTTCTGGGGGGGAGACAATTGAGCGTCCGAAGGACGCTCATGATGCGCTTAGCACCGAGACTGGGAGGGGAGGGTATGGGGAGGGGTATGGGGAGAGGTATGAGGAGGGGATGCGCCCCTCCCCATCAGAAACTTTTTGAATTTCCACATTGCAATGGCACCATTTTAAGATGTCTTTAAAAAAAATAGCTATACTTTTTCAGTGACCCCTTAGAAACTTTTTGAATTTCCACATTGCAATGGCAGCATTTTAAGGTGTCGTCTTAACAAAATAGCTATACTTTTTCAGTGGCCCATTAGAAACTTTTTGAATTTCCACATTGCAATGGCAGCATTTTAAGGGGTCATCTTTAAAAAATAGCTGTACTTTTCAGTGACCCATTAGAAACCTTTTGAATTTCCACATTGCAATGGCAGCATTTTAAGGGGTCATCTTAACAAAATAGCTGTACTTTTTCAGTGACCCAATAGAAATTTTTGAATTTCAACATGGCAATGGCAGCATTTTAAGGTGTCATCTTAACAAAATAGCTGAACTAATTCAGTTAGGCCTACCCATTAGAAACTTTTTGAATTTCTACATTGCAATGGCAGCATTTTAAGGTGTCATCTTAACAAAACAGCTGTACTTCTTCAGTGACCCATTAAAAACTTTTTGAATTTCCACGTTGCAATGGTTGCATTTTAAGGTGTCATCTTAACATGATAGTATCATATATTATAGTAGTAAATAATGTCATTATAATCATATAATAATAAATAATATCATGGTACATTAAAACACTTCATGTAAAATAATGATGAAAACAGTAACTAAAAACCAATATTTCGTCAAATTTTTCTGGGGGGGAAATGTCAATCCTGGGGGGGAACTTCCCCCCCAGAGACGTCTAGATTAAACACTGCTCACCATTAGCGTTAAATGCATTGTGCTGGTTCGTATGCAGACGATAATAGAGCAACGAATAATTGTTTGGATGACACTCAAATTGTTTCTTGAAATATTTGCAAGGAAAGTATCACTAGTTTTATGTACGAGCATTCCGTTGAAAGCGATTTTTTCAGCCTTTGATTCCATTTTAATCAGATCTAATTAACGCGTACGATTAATGCGTTAAAAATGTTAATCACAAATTTTTTTTATGCGTTAATCGCACGCATTAATCGCGATTAATCAACATTCAACAGGTCTAATATTTATCATGACTCTGGCAGAAGATTATTCTGGAGAGAAGAAAGGCCCTATGGAGAGGCTATGGAAGCGATCTGAAAATATTTGATACGAGGTATCAATGGTCAGAGAAGTTTTAGGATGGCTGGGAAGAGTGTGTTGTGGTTCTAAGCAAGCGATATAACTTTGTATTCTATCTGTCCAAGTATTTAGGCCAGCGGAGTGATTTGAGGACAGGAGTAATGTGAAGTTGTTCTGGATAGCTTGCAGGTGGTTTATATGGGTGCTGTCCATATTTACAAAGAGCGATCTGCAATAGTCAAGATCAGCATGGACTATGAATGTAGTGACAGTAGATACAGTTTTGAAGGCAAACATGGGATGTGTGTTCTGCAAAGGTGACAAACATGCATAAGACAAGAGCATGAAAGATAGTTGCAGACAGGAGAATTTGCATGGAATGCATGGGCGGATGCAGCAGTCAAGTTTAAGGGTAGTAGAGTAGGAGTTCTCAAACTGTGGTACGCGTACCCCTGGGGTACGCCAGGCGCTGGTAAGGGGTATGCGAAAAAATTCCAGAAATAAAATTTTTCTTTGAGTTTATGGACTTTGTGTCCATCTTCCTTTAATTAACAATGATTTTTAACGTTGCAACATATAATGGCATCGTCATTTCTTTCTTTCAAAACATATACCGTAATTAATTAGACTCACATACTATGCAACATGTTTACGTTTAGGCATATTACCTAAATTTTGGCAATTTTGGCCGCCATCTTGTTTTCCCATGTAACCGCTGAAATCAAGCTTGCTAACCACGATTTTCGTTGTCAGGAGGGTCAATTTAGTCTAGAAAAGCATGTTAGAAAATTGTTACATGATTTGCTTCCAACAGTGTCATTTCCAGATTCTAAGCCTGGTCCAATTGGCGGCCATATTTCCCCCCCAAAATTAGACCACTTGCCGTTTTCCGATTTCTTGTAGCTTTTAGTATGTTCATCACCAGACAGACCTAAGACACCATAAAATCGTCTTAAAACGTTTTCTTGCAATTTTTTTGGGGTCCACCGAAGTTATTTCGTAGATTGTCCCGACTACAATGTCCATCTTCTGCGACATTTATGTGCCAATCGACGATCTGACCATCACTGATTTTTCTTCCATGGTTCATGCCTTCATCTGTTCCCACATTAACTACTGTCACTCATTACTCATCGGCTTACCAAACCTCCACCTGGCTTCGCTCCAATCGGTACTTAATGCAGCTGCTCATTTTATTGCCCACCTCCCTCATTTCTTTCACATTTCAACTTTTAGGACTGAACACCTTCACTGGCTTTCCTTCACTCCTCGGATTCAGTATAATATTTTCTTCTTACCTATAAGATTTTTCGGGTCAAGCACTTCGATACCTCTGTGATATTATCAGGCAGCCTACCTAGCTACCATTGGAATCCTCTCCACTCTTTAAACCGTCATGACCTTCAAGGTCTAGGACTGCCACGCCACAGCACCATGCCTATGCCTCTGTTGGCCCTTTGCCGCGGAATGGTATGCCCGCTATAACTTGTGCTCAGATTTTATCTGGGACACTGCTGTTTCTGCCCGTTGTCTTAAGACGTTACTCTCTTTTTCAAGAGGTTATTCGCACTGGGAGCGACTGATTATATTGTACTGCAAGAAGCACTTTATAAATCCGTAAATAGTACAGTATAGTTAAGATTTGGATAACCACATAAAGACAAAACTGTTAAGTCATAACGTTGTTCATAGAGAACAAGATGGAATAATTGTTTTGCCTGTATATAGGTGAAAGTCAACTAAGTATAGTGTTGAGGATAAAAAAGGGGTCCAAGGATAGAACTTTGCAGAACAGCACAAGAGGGCATGACATGCCATGTTATGATTGGGATGAGGTTCTGAATGTTTCAACAGAAGAAAAACAAGAAGAGATATAGGATTGAGTCCAGAGGAAAGAAGTGTCAGCACAAGTGAACCAGGTTGGGTCTTTTTCTTAGATGTTGTGATCAATTGTATCAAGGGCAGCAAACATATGAAGGAAGCTGAGACAAGAGGCCTGTTGTCAAAAGGGCGACCGACACAAGGGCGCCGACAGAAGAGCGGCGCTCTTAAAAGAAATAGCATCGATGAAGAGTCGGCCTGCAGAGGTGATAATATTATGAGCAAATAAGCAGATCAACGACGACGCGACAACATATTTCACCATGGTGTTTGTTGATAGACAACATGTTCCGAGGACCTGGAAGAGGTGTTAAAATAATCAAATCTAGTGTAGAAAGCAGTAACATGAGAGGTTGGAATGGTTGTAATCGTGTGATGTAAGTTTTATATATAAGTAAAGGAAGCACGTCATGGAGGTATGTAATGGTTAAATTTGTTTCAAATGGCTCCACAATGGCAAGTGCAACGTAGCCTAATGATTTACGTTTCTGGTTTCCCGTCATTTAACAACTCTGCGAAAGTCTATTTTTGAAATTTTTGGCTTTAACTTTTAGTCATATTTCTAGTTTAAACAACTTTTATGGAGTTTGAACTTCTCATTTTAACTCTTGTTTGTATTTCTGAAATAATTTCTTAGCTTCAACATCTCATTAAACATTAAAGTCATGTTTGTCAGCGCCCTTTTGTCGGTCGCCCTTTGTCGGGTCACCTGTTGAGAGATGGTAGGAAGTTTATTTTTACAGAGTAATGTGCAGGGTTCCAGCTGAGTGCCATATGGCATTACTCATTCAGCATTAAATGCAAAACTAGTCGAAGTTTTACAATTATGTGATATTTTTGGATAAGGTTTCAACCTGTTTGGCAGTCACATAGCGCCACCCACACAAGGACACTTTGCTGTGAAATTTCATCATTGGGTCGAGAGACTGCGGCTTCTGTCTTGTCAACCAAAACTAAAAATCAAGCAATTTCTAAGAAGTACTTTAAGCTATAAATTACAAAAAGGCACCATCTTAGTTTGGATGCTGCACAACTATTAAGCCAGGCATAATATTACATGGTCTGAGACAGAACAATGGTGCTAACCTATTATTGTCAAGATTCCTGACAATAACAAAAGCAAAGAGCTTATCACTCAGGGATGTCAACCAAAAAAAACCAGGACAAACTTGATAATTTTCAGACAGCCACTATTCAGCACCATCAATTGTTCAAATAAACAATGACAATGTTAAGAATAAATCTGATAATAGCTGTAAATTGGCAATGGCATCACAGCAGAAAATTGAATGCCATGAAATAATTTAAATACTTTTACATTTTATTACACTCAGCCAAAATTAAATGTTCTGTCCTTAAATCTGGTAATTACAGCACAATTTAACCCATCTAAATTAGGGTACATCTAGCAACAAAACAAAGCTAAAATTGCACAGAACAGACACAATAATGGTGCAGGCCCAGTGTAAACATGCAGAGAACCAAATCACAGGAGTACTGAAATAGCTTAACCTTCTCGCCCCGAGAAACCGATTTATTGGTTTGTTGGACTGTTACGTATCCCCATGAAACCGATTTATCGGTTTGTGCGTCTGTTATGCATCCCTGCAAAACCGATTTATCAGTTTCACCACCCACCAGTGAGCCCTATATTTCAGTTTTGATTTATATAATGTATCCATGTTCTCTACCGACTTTCAACAGCTGAGGCTGTTGCCAGTGGCGCAACCAAAGGGTGTTGGGGGTGCCTGAGCACCCAGGGCTAAAAAAGGTGACCCACGCAATTTTTCCAAATCCGATGAGTTTCTTGGGGCTGGGGTTCTGTAAATATTGCTCTTTCAGTCTTTCATATTACACAAACGAACAAGTTCCATCATTATTCTGTGTTATAATTTCAGTCATAAAGCACCAGATTTCAGCGTTTGGCTGAGTTTGTCTGAGTCTCGAAATGGATAAAATCTTAGCGATAGGTCTATGCTACATATCAATTTATTGATAATGGTACGATTTAATTGATAGTACCTTGTGCGTTATTTTTTTAGGGCCTAGCTAAGAATTGTTTTCCTTCAAATTAGTATTATAATATAGTTATTCAGCAGTGCTTAATCTAGACATCTCTGGCGAAGAAAGTCCTACAGTAATGATATTTTTTCCTCATAAAAGTATGACAAAATGATAGTCATTTTTAGTTGCTGTTTACATTATTATAGGCTGTTACACAGACTGCTATAACACACCATGATCCTATTTACTACTACATAATTACGATGCTATTATTGACTATTATAATAATTATATAGCTATATGATACTACCATTATCATAAATTTATTGTTAATTATTTGCACAAATACTACTTTCGTAGCCTACAACTGCATGGTTTCTCTCCAGTGCCATCTTTCCAATTTGAAAATGCTTTGTCCCTTGAAGAATTAGAAAAATAAAGCCACTATCTACATCACTTATAAATTATAATAGTTTGATAGTTCTTGCATGATTGTACACTATATAAAACAATTTCTGCTAATTGTGCCCTGGTCAGCAATTCAGGACGTCTTGGGCGGTAGGGATAAACTGATTCTAGTGCTAAAAAGTAAGCTCAATGGCCTATAGACCTAATTATACCTAGGTCTGCAGTTATTCATTATAATTTTTTTAAATTTATTTCAGAAATTTATATAGCGCCTCTTCAAGGTAGATTACTCAGAAGCGCTCCCGGCTCAACCACGGCTAAATAAAACAGTTGTTAGGTTCTTAAGGAACAAAGTGGAGTGACCTCAGGGAATTAAGCGCAGTGTAACAGGGAGACCAAATGTTCCAAGTTGTAGGACCAGCAACAGAGAATGAACTACACTGTCGGATAGCAGTCCGTGAGCGGGGAACCAGAAGCTCAGCTTGGTTCGCCGATCGAAGGGTGGATCGACGCTGAACTCCCAAGGTGGAGTAGTAATAGTCCAGCTGCAGAAGAACTGAGTTGCTGAACTTGATACATAAAGAATTATAATTATTGCAATTATGATTATATATTTTTAAATCCATGGGTGGAAACTTAGGGGACAGAGGGACGACCCCCATCCCCAAAGTTGCTAATATCCTCCCAATATTTCAGAAATATTCATAAACATCAGTATAAATATTTCTATAATGTTATCCACTGTTTTATCCATAATGAGCAATTTTGTTAAGACAACAGCTTAAAATGCTACCATTACACTGTGCAAAAAAATTCTTAAGCAATGGGAGGTAACATTCATTGGAATCTTAAATCACATCTCTGAGCACTGAAACCATGAGTAATTTTGTTAAGTTGCCAGCTTAAAAGCAACCATTAGAGTGTGGACATTACAAAAATCTGAACAGCTGAAAAGGGACATAAATTTTATTGAAGTCTTAAACCATATTTTTCAGCAATGAGATTATGAGGCTTTTGACAGCGTCCACAGAGAGTCGATATGGAAAATAATGAAGAGCTACGGAATACCAGCCAAGATCATAGACATCGTCAAGAGCTTCTACAATGGTAGCCGATGTGCGGTGAGACACGGAGGGGAGGTGGGAGAGTGGTTTCAGATTGTGACTGGAGTGCGGCAAGGATGTGTGCTGTCACCAATTATTTTTGCACTGGTGGTGGACTGGGTGATGAAAAGAGCAACGGAAAGCAATAACTATGGACTGAAGTGGATAAGTGCCGACAAGCTTAGCGATTTGGACTTTGCTGATGACATCGCTCTTCTGGATAACACCTGGGATGGAATAAAAGAAATAACAGACAAAGTGCAGGAGGAGGCAGCTAGAGTTGGGCTTGCCATAAATCCAGAGAAAACCAAGATCATGAAGATAGGAAAATGGCAGAAAGTGGACACGATCACAATCGACAACAAGCCAATTGAGGTGGTGGATGACTTCTGCTACCTTGGCAGTACATTGGCAGCGGATAGCAGCTGTGACAAGGACATAAGAATACGTATTGGGAAGGCAAATGCGGCTTTTGGAAAACTGGAGAAGATATGGAAAAGCGGAGGATGCAGCGTGAAGATCAAGATCCGGTTATATGAGGCCGTGGTGTTGAGCACCCTGCTGTATATGGAGCAGAGACGTGGCCAATGACTGTAGCAAACAAGAAAAAACTGGAGGCAGCACATCACAGATGGCAAAGAAAAATTCTGCACGTCTCCTGGAAAGATAAGATCACAAATAAGGCTATAAGAGAAAGAACAGGACAAGAGAAGCTAGAGAACATCATTAGAAAGAAACGACTGAACTGGATGGGACACGTGGCCCGAATGAATAGTGATAGAAAAGCCAGCCAAGTGACCAAGTGGACTCCGGAGGGGAAGCGTGGGAGAGGAAGACCAAGAAAAAACTGGATGGGAACGGTTCGAGAAGATCTGAAGTGCTTGGAGATGACGATGGAGGATGCTGTTCGGATGGCGATGGACCGGGAGGAATGGAGAGACTGCGTTGCCCGATGTGCACGGGAGGGACTAAGTAACTAAGTAACTAAGTAAGAGATTATGAGAATTTTTTTTAATGACAGCTTAAAATGCTACTATTACAGTGTCCAGATAATTTTTTTAAACAACGAGACGGGGCTATTATTGATTTATTGGAGTCCTATACCACGATTACCACGTCTCTGAGCACGGAAATAATAAGTGATTGTTAAGATGACAGCTTAAGCTACGGTTACAGTGCACAAATCCCAAAAATTGAAAACAATTTGAAGGTGACACTGAGTCTTAAACCATGACTATCAGCATTGAAAAATGAACAATTTTATTAAGCTGATAGCTTTAAAATGCAACCAATACAGTGTGGAAATTAAAAAAGTCTAAACAAATGGAAGGGGATCATATATTGAAGTCTTGAACCCTGTTTTTCAGCAATGTAATTTTAGGCCTAATTTCTAAAATTTTACCAGAAAGTACAGCTCAGTTTTCATGACTTTATCGCTCATAAACAGCTGGCAAACATGAGCCTGAAACGTGCTCTAGCTAACATCAACAGTTAAAAATGCATTGGTTTCTGGGGAAGCTTACGATGCTTCCCCCAGGCCCCCTGGTCGGTATGGGCTTTATGCCTTTGACACTCGCAATTTCGCGCCTTCGGCACTTACACTGTGAGCACCCCAGGAAAATATTCTGGTTGTGCCTCTGGCTGTTGCTATGATTATGGATAGTGACAGAGAATTTGATAACCATCGGCAATGACTTTCAGACTTTGAAAGCGGTGACGAAAGTGACACATCATCCAGTATGGATACTATGGAGGAAACTGGAAAGACCATGTCATGCGGTTCAGGAAATACTTCCAGATGGAATAAATAATTTAGTAATTCCATTGTTCCTTTTCAGCAACATGATAGAACAATAATATTTGTGTAACCAGATTGAGATTGCTAACCTTAAATGGCAAACTTCAGGAAAAGCGCTGGAATCATTAAAACAATAGCACTTCAAAATCAATTAAAATATCATTAGAACTTTATTTTTCACAAATCATGTTTAAAACATATTTATTTATCATTTTCTGTCTTGTTCAGAAACTTGGAAAAAAATTTGTCTCGGAAGCGTCTGTTGCGACCTAAGTCTAGTGTCAGATGGGTCACACATGTGCAAATACAAATTGATTGAACCTGCATCTTAGTCATACAGCATAGCAACTTACCAGAGCTTCACACCCATTTTTTGGTGTCACAGTCACACTTGGGATAACAATTCGCAACTGCAATAAAGCAAATCAACATTATTAGGATTTAAGAATCTTTCAGATGAAACAACAACATAGTTTCACAAGGAATTTGTCCAATATAACTTAATCTACATAAATAAAAATGTAAAACGTTACCATTTGACATGAAGGACCTCGAAAAGTTCTTGACCGATTGTTTTGAAAATTTTCGCAAAACATTCCATTCGAACATGAGCGGGTTTGTATAATGCCTTTTGGGGAAAAGCGCAATCTTTACGACAAAAAAACACAACTTTGAATTCGATTCGATATACGTCGATGGAGTCGACCATGTCGATTTGAACTTTCACGCATCCGTCCGCCCATTCTTCGGGCGCGTTTCAAATCCATTGTTTGGGCGCGTTTCAAAATGTATTTCCGGCCGTCTTTCTATAGCGCAAATTTATATGCAACTGTCGGTTTTTACAAAATCGTCCATTTGCGGCCGTTTTCCGCGGGTCTTTCTACAGTTTTCACGCAACTGTCTGTCCGTCCATTTTTCGGGCGCCTTTTAAAACGTATATTCGGTCGTCTTTCTATAGCGCAAATTTATATGCAACTGTCGGTTTTTACAAAATCGTCCATTTGCGGCCGTTTTCCGCGGGTCTTTCTACAGTTTTCACGCAACTGTCTGTCCGTCCATTTTTCGGGCGCCTTTTAAAACGTATATTCGGTCGTCTTTCTATAGCGCAAATTTATATGCAACTGTCGGTTTTTACAAAATCGTCCATTTGCGGCCGTTTTCCGCGGGTCTTTCTACAGTTTTCACGCAACTGTCTGTCCGTCCATTTTTCGGGCGCCTTTTAAAACGTATATTCGGTCGTCTTTCTATAGCACATATTTATATGTAACTGTCGGTTTTTACAAAATCATCCATTTGCGGCCGTTTTCCGCGCGTCTTTATATAGCGCATATTTCTAGGGATGGAGGAAGGGGAGGAACGGATGGGAGGGAGGAGGAGGAAACGGGAGTGAGGGATGCAGGGAGGGAGAGAGGGATGGAGGGAGGGAGAGAGAGAGGGACGGAGGGTGGAAGGGGAGAGGAAGGGGCAAGGGGAGGGGAAAGGACGTAGGAAGGGAGGGTTGGACAGTCTTTTCAGCCACAGCAATGCGTGGCCGGATACAGCTAGTTTATCATAAAATCATTACAACAAAACTGATATTTTCATCAGATGGTAAAACAAAAGTATGTAAGAAATATTACATATCAGATACAATATTCTACGTAAGATTTTCTCCAAGTCTCAGAGGTACTTAAAAGACCTGTGCGATAGTACAGTATTGTTGAAGACTGTTTTTTCGCTTGATCTCGGCCAGGAGCGCCTCTGAGTAGGTACCTTGAAGGGGCGCTATATAAATTACAATTGATTGATTGATTGGAACACATATATGTGCTGTGCCATGTACATGCTGATCGGGGCAATAGAAGATTTTCTTGATTTCAACTATTGTGAACTTACAAGCCAGAGTATTGGCAGTAGCATCAGCCAGATCCACCATGGAAGTATCCCATAAGTTAAATTGGTCAAAACAAGTCCCGGACAAGTAGCATGTGAGTAAATGCCCTGTAGTAACCAACAAATGGCGAAATAAGTACAAAGTTTTAGGCAAACACAAGTAAAGTAAAATTTCTAGTTCTATGGTTATAAATTTAAGCTCCAGAAACCTCAAAAGACATCATCACTCTTTATAATTTGTGACTTGCATATGAATGAAAATTATGCCTGAACATACCCAGGCTCAAAATTGAAACACCAGATAAATGAAAATGCAGGTGACTGCTGCAAAAATTGTGACCTTCATAGATCCACTTAGATCAGCGGTTCTCAACCTTTTTAGTGCGGCTTGGTAACAATTCAAAAGTTGTGACGACCCCCAACAGCAAAATTGATTGAGTTTTCCCAATCACTGTATTTTTTGCCATTGTCCCTTGTTATGCATTTTCACTCTCATAATTCGAAGACTGCTCTTGGCAATTGTTGGATGTTTCATGGTCTTGCGACTCTAAAAGCTATAGGCTACCTATTCTCGGTAGTGTGAAGTTGAAGTTTTTATAATAATTCTATTTGATTGTGAAACTTCAACAGCTGCCATGTCTTGCTGTTAGAACTTCCCAAGACCTCTGTCTGAAGTGTACCTTCTTGGCATCATCAGCTTTGTTCTTAAAAATACTGGTCATGCTTTCCTGCATAGTGAGGATGTTTGGTATCTGAATGGCGCATCAGATTATTATTTGTTTTTCATCGATTCGGCCGAAAATATGTCATCACAAATAAAACGAAAGGCCCTATATAGTTCTTCTTTTTAACTCTTTTCACCGCATTGATTCGTTTTTGGAGGTTATCAATTTAAGACACTTTATTTGTGTTCTTTTTTAATGAGTCGAGCAGTGGGAAGGGTTTGGGCAGAGGATGTACCAATGGCAACTTTTTCAAATTTCCACAATGAAATGGTAGCATTTCAGACTGTCACTGTAACGAAATTGCTCATAATTTCAGTGCTGGTAGCTGTGGTTTAGGAATTCAATAAATTTCCCCTCTCAATTCTTTAAAATATTTGAATTTCCACACTGTAGTAGCTGTCATCTTAAAAAAATTTCAATGCTGATAGTCATGGTTCAAGACTTCAGAGTGTCCACGTTCAATATTATTGCATGTTTGGAATTTTTTGGATTTGCACACTGTACGTAACTGTAGCATTTTTAGCTGTCATCTTGACAAAATTAATCATGATTTCAGTTTTCACAGACGTGGTTTAAGACTTCAATAAACGTCCCATTCCCATTGTTAGATTTGTTTAAATTTGCACATTTTAGCGGTGGCACTATAATCCGCAGTTAAAAAAATGCTCATGATTTCAGTGCTCACAGACGTGGTTTGAGATTTCAGTAAATATTCCCTAGCTATTGTTTTTTAGAAGAATGGTAAAAGTGGAATTTATATTTGAAAACTAAATGGCAAAATTAAACTGGCTGTTTAAACTGCTATGAAAGAATCATAGCAAAAGTGCAAGTACAAAATGATGCACGTTAAGTTGCGATAGTGTGGTAGATAAAGCTGAAATTGCTATTGGGCCCACATCTTTAAGAAACTTCTGACGGGTCCAGGCGACCCCTGGCAAATCGTCAGGCGACCCCCGTGGGGGTCGCGACCCACAGGTTGAGAACCGCTGACTTAGATACTAAAACAGACCATTGGAAGTTATAGAACAGTGATCAAACATTGGAAGTTATAGAACAGTGATCAAGAAAGCAGCTAGACTAGGGTGACCATTTTCTGGCCATCAAAAACCGGGACACTTTTTGAAAAATATCAATTGGAGGCCTAATTCCTTAACTACAGGGCCACAGGCTTACGATCGAAGGCCTAGGTTTATATGCTCAATTAAATTTAATGATTGTGATCTTCCACAATCACCCACGATTTTTCCAGTCTCTTCTTTGTTCTGTAGCGCAACCTAGGCCTAACCTATTCACTGTACTGCGGTAGCTATGGCTAGGTTATAAGTGTCTAAAGTTCTTAAACTTGTTCCTTTACAACAAAGATCAGTTTCTTGTATTTTCTTCTTTGATTTCCAACATTCGCAAACAACACAACAATGCATCAACGACGACAAACAATTCAATTGCACGACAGAAACGCCATCTTATTATATTACTACTCTAACGTCTTCTACACACGACTAGCACTCCTTCTACAACTTCTCTCACTCTCAGCGTACACTCTCTCTTCTGTCGCACTGTCCTTCTCTCTGTCTGTCTGTCTGTCTCTCTCTCTCTCCGGCGACGACGCGCCGCGGCACTTTCCCGCCACTCAGTCAGCTGGCCTGTCTGTCTGTACACTCAACAATTAGCTGACCTTGAGCTGGCCTATCCGTACGCTCAACAATTAGCTGATCACTATACGTTATACAAAATTAGCTCACATTACCTCTTTCCTTTCTTTTAAAGAGAGCTAATTATCTATAAAAATTAGCGAACGTACCTTAACTAAACAAAGCAAACAGTCCAATATATATATAACATCATAAAATATCTTACGCTACAATCTAGATAAACAATCAGCTACTACATTCAATTTACCTTTCTTGTAGTTCAACAGAATGTCAAAATTTTGCAATGACAATGACCATCTGACTAACTTAGCAGATTTCGACATTGATTCAGTCAAGTAAACTAAAGGATTATGGTCTGTAAACACATTAATCTTAGAACCAATAAGAATTTCTTTCAACTTATTTAAAGCCCATATGATTGCATAGGCTTCCTTCTCAATCGTCGCCCATCTCCTCTGGGTATCTGTCAGCTTCTGACTTATAAAGGAAACAGGACGTTCTATCCCTTCATTGTCCACCTGTGATAGGACAGCTCCCACAGCAAAATCACTGCTATCACAGTACAAATTAAAAGGTTTACCAACCTCAAACATATATAAAACCACATTTGACAAGACAATCTGTTTAAGTGAATCAAAGGATTTCTGATGTGCATCAGTCCAAACAATGTTCTCAGGTACTTTCTTGCTGGTAAAGTCTGTCAATGGTTTAGCAATTTCAGCAAAATTACAAATAAACTGTCTGTAAAACCCAAAAAATCCTAAGACCTGTTTCACTTCCTTCCTGGTTTCAGGTTTCTTCAAATTAATCAAACTGTCAATCCTATCTGGATTCATCATCTTCTTCCCTGATCCTATAAGGTGACCGATGAACTTCACCTCACTCTTACCAAACACACATTTCTTCAAGTTCAACGTTACATTATGCAGTCTAATTTGTTTCAAAAATAATTCCAAATGCCTTAAATGAATGTCCCAATCATTAGAATGCACTGCAATGTCATCAACATAAGGTTCAGTGAAATCATGTATCGGTTGCAAAATCATATTTATCGCTTTTACAAAAGTCCGTCCAGAGTTAATCATTCCAAAAGGAACACGCGTAAATTCGTACAGTCCATTATGTGTAACAAACGCAGTCTTCCATTGATCACTCTTTTTCACAGGACAAGTCCAATAGGCACTGCGACAGTCCATAACAGAAATAAACTTGGATTTTCCGACTTTGCTCAAAACATCATTGACGATTGGCATAGGATATCTGCAGTTCTCAGTGAAAGAGTTAATGTATCTGTAGTAACAAGCCAATCTCAAGGATCCATCCTTCTTTTTGACAATGACAAGTGGACTTGCCATTCTGCTTGACGATGGTTGAATGATGTTTTCTTTCAGCATCTCTTGTATTTGTCTTTCCACTTCTGCCCGGTATATTAGTGGTATTCGATATGCCATGAATTCTTTTTCTCGAAAGTCTGGTTTCAACACCACTTCATGTTCTACTAATGTACAAAGTCCCGGTTTGTCCGAAAATCTGTCTGCATAACGATTCAGTACATCAAGTAATTGTTTCTGCTGTTCGCTCGTAAGATGTCCAATTTGTTCATAATCCAATTGGAGTGATTTCTGTTTTGTCTCTGAATAGTCTTCCTTCAGCGGTATTTCTACCACTGATCCAAATTCGTCATCCTCTTTCACGATCAGACCACAAGACAATGTTCTCATAATGAACTTCCTCATCTTGTTGGCATGAATAATCCGTCGACCGTTTTCATTCATGTCCACGAGATACGAATATTTGGATCTTCTTTGCAAAACCGTGCATGGACCATGCCATCGTGAGATTAATTTATTGGTTGACGTTGGATACAGCACGATGACGTTTTCTCCTGGTTCGAATTCTTTATCTTTTGCTCTTTTATTATATTGACTGGCGTATTGTTTTTGCTTTTCTTCAGCACAGCTCTCGGCGAATGTCAAGGCCTTTTCCATGTCTGCTCTTAAATTCTTCAAGTATTTTGCCGGTTGTACTCCAATGTTCGGTGGTAGATTTATCTCTTTGGTCCAGCTTTCTTTAAGAATGGTTAGTGGCCCTCTCGGCAATTTTCCATAGACCAGCAGATACGGTGCCACTCCTGTAGTTGCATTAGGCACTTCTCTCAATGCCCAGACCGTAAATGGGATGATTTTATGCCACTGTCTCGGATTTTCCACAATGACATGATGAACCATCTTCTTGAACGTTTGATTCCATCTCTCCACTAATCCGGCCGCTTCTGGATGTCCTGGCGAATCGAATCGAGGACAACACCCCATCAATTTCAGAAATTCTCTCGTTAGACTGGCTGTAAAATTCGTTCCTCTATCACTCGTTATCACTGACGGAACTCCCACATCCATGAACATTGAACAGCTTCATCAGAGCTTCGCATACAGCCTTAGCAGTCAATGACTTCATCAAAAAGATTGTCGGCCATCTTGTACATGAGTCTACGATGCACAAGCAATACTTATGCCCTGCTGCTGACGTCGGTTCGATTGGTCCTACGACATCCATTGTCATTCTTCTGAACGGCACATCCTCCCTTGGTATTGGCGTAATCGGTACTCGATCCATCACCAAACTTCGTGCTTTCAACTGACACTTCTCACAAGACTTGCAGAATTTCACCACATCTCTACGCATCCTTGGCCACACAAAGGACAATTTGATACGTTCTCTTGTCTTCTCTTCTCCCAAGTGTCCGCCAAATACTGACTCGTGCGCCAATTCCATCACCTGAATTCTTCTTTCCTTCGGCAACACCAACTGATACACCAACTGGTCCAACATTTGATGTTTCTTATACATCAACCCATTCACCACACTAAACTCAGATCCTTTGTCTTCAGCTATCTTCCACCACGACTTCAGTGACTCGTCATTTCTCTGCTGCTCTTCAAATTTCTTTGCGTCTGCCAATTGTCTTTCATCACTCGTATTCTCGGCAAACAAATCTCTCATACTCGTGTACATTTCACTATCACTTCCAGAATCATCATAATCATCATGTTCACATGCAACCATCTCTTCTTCAATTTCATTGCTCCTGGATGTTACTCCTTCTTCTTCTTCTTGAACGCTTTGTTCATCATCGCTTTCTGTGTCCTCATCTAGCAAACTTTCATTTGACTTTTCCTCTTCTCCTTCTTCCACTTCTCTTCTCCGACTCTGTGCTCTCGTAGTCACATTCGCTTGCAATTCTCCTTGCAATACACTCACTGGTGGAACCTCTTTCAGTTCTGCAATTATCTCTGGATGTAGCAAGAACTTTTCTTTGTTATCTTTGCACAAGACTGTCGGAATGCTGGCACATACCAAGGTTAAATATGGCGCAATATTTACTTCCTTGTCTTTCAAATCTCCTCCTTCGTTATGACAACACATCCGCACTTCTATTTTCACCAACTTAGCTGGAATGGGTTCCCCAGCCACACATTGCAAATGTACTCTGCCAATTTCTTCTACTGTCGCTCCTTTCAATAATTCCTCATTGATTACTGGAATCTCAGTACCAGAGTCAATCAGCGCTTTGACTTGCACGGGACGACAACTGTCATCATTTCCACGTATTTCTACATCTACATGCTGTAGTAAAGACTTCTTCGTACGTTGACACTGATCTTTACTTTCTGTTTCTCGACAAGTATCCATAATGGGAGCAGATTTTACTACTTCTCTCTGTATAGTAAACTGAGGCGTACACTTCATTACTGACTTCACTTCCGTTTCGCGGTTGTCTTGTCCTTCTAGCTGATTAGGTGCATTCATTACTTGGATCTGATTTACTCTGAGATTTTCTGCACTTCGAGTAAATCTATTTCTCAGATTTGTCATTCTTGGTGGTGCTTGACAATCCTTTATCAAATGTCGGTCTGACTGACAATTATGGCAACGTTTCCTCACAATACCTCTCTGTTCAGTGCTCTCCCGTCTGTAATTGTACGGAGTATATGTTGCATTGCTTTCTCTTTGGCGTCCCATCACTGGAATTCGACTATATATTTGTCTGTCACCCGTTGCTTCTCTTCTATCTTGACCAAACTGTCTTCCAGGAGCACTATCTTTCCTTACTTCATTACTTCTGGCTTGGCTTCCCGTTTCTTTGTTACTACTATTCCACCTGGTTTGCTTCGACCTATTACCCCATGCTTCATATTTCGGTTTGTCTTGAAACATTAGACCAATTCGATTGTTCACATGTATGTCTGCGAGATCTGCAACATTACTAGCTTCCAAGCATTCAGTACCCTCCTTTGCTAGTACAAACTGTAGTGGACCCGGTGGTAGACATTCTTTCAACTTATCCGCCACCAACAGATCAAATAACTTCTCATAGTCTTTGCCCACTCGCCTACTTCTGACATAATAGTTCAACAGATTCTTCAATCTTGCTGTAAACATAGTGTATGTCTCTTCTGCCGTTTTCTTCGCATCTACAAATCGTGATCGATATTCTCTCGCTGTCAATTTGAATTCTTTCAGTAAATGTTCTTTCACTATATCGTAATTGTCTAGATCATCAAAAGACAATCGGTTTAACACCGTTCTCGCTCTTGGCGTCATTAGTGGCAACAGCAATTTGACCCAAAACTGCTTTTCCACCGTAAAACTGTTGAATGCATTCTCAACTGTCTCAAAATATAATGGCACCTCCATCATATCATATGGCATCTTAGGTAACACGTGTTTCATTGCATCACCTATCTTCTTAATCTTGGACACCATTGTCTCACTTTCCCGGATCCTGTTTCGTTCTAACTCCTCTCGGCTTCTTCTTTCGTCTTCATTTCGTTCCCTCAGTCTATTTTGATCTTCTTCCCTACGCAGTTCTTCTTGTTCTATCTTCTGCTGCAACAATTCTAACTGCCTTCTGCGTTCCTCCTTTTCAATAGCCATTTCTCGGAGCTGAGCTTCCTTAAGAGCGAGTTTCTTTTGTTCTAATTGTACTTGTTCTTCCCTTTCTCGTTCCGCTTTTTCCAAATTTTCTTTCTCCATATTCAATTCTTCCTGTCGAATCTCTTCGGCTCTTTGTAATTCTGCCAAACGCATGGCTTCTTTGACTTCCTCGCGAGCCTTTTGCTCTTCAATCTGTTGTTTCCGTATTTCTTCATCACTTTTTCTTGCTCTCTCGTATTCTATCATTAGTTCCATCCTTCTTCGTTCTGCTTCGTCACGATCTTTTTTCAGTTGTTCTAACTGAAGCTGGAACTGCTGCTTCTGCATCTCTATCTCTTCTTGTCTCATCCTTTCTGCTTGTTCTGCTCTTACTTTTACCTCTAGTCGAATCTTTTCTGCTCGTTCAATCCCTTCTTGTCTCATCTTTTCTGCTTTTGCCGCTCTTTCGTTCTCTTCTTGTCTCCGTTCTTTCTCTTCTTGTCTCCGCTGCTCCTCTTTCTCTTTCTCCTCCTGTCTCCGTTTCTCCTCTTTCTCTTTCTCCTCTTGTTTCCGTTCTTTCTCTTCTTGTCTCCGCTGCTCCTCTTTCTCTTTCTCCTCCTGTCTCCGTTTCTCCTCTTTCTCTTTCTCCTCCTGTCTCCGTTTCTCCTCTTTCTCTTTCTCCTCCTGTCTCCGTTTCTCCTCTTTCTCTTTCTCCTCCTGTCTCCGTTTCTCCTCTTTCTCTTCTTGTTTCCGTTCTTTCTCTTCTTGTCTCCGTTGCTCCTCTCTCATCATCATAAATTGCATCAACGCCTCCATAGACATAGCCTGTGGTTTCTCCTCAGCCCCACCCACAGCGCCTTTCTCTTCAGCTTTCTTTTTTAGCCAATCCTCTGCTAAAGCTCTCATCAAATTTTCCCTTGACATCTCTTCGACTTCTTCCACGTCTAGACCAGCTTCGATTAATAATTTTATTATTCGATCAGAAGACATCTTTTTTATACTAGCTTGTTTTTGTTCTGTAAGTTTCTCCATCTTACTTCTTTACTTCAAATGATTTCCGTGAAGAAATCGAGGGAGTGGCTATGATTGCTGTGATTGGTTGACTTTAATTCTTATTGCTTGTTTATTCAAGGAGCGAGTTTTGTATACCTCTCTCTGGCGTTGCGTTGTCGTAATGTCGTTCGTATGCCCGTTGTATCTTCTCACCAGTTGTTCGGATGCTCGGAATGCTTCTCCGGTTGATCAAATGCTCATTCTCCTTCTCCCGTGAGGTTGGCTTCTCGTAATGATTTGAAATCCACTGTCCGTAGCTTGGAAACAAAGATCCACCGTTCGTAAATATCCCTCCGTCCGTAACTTGGATACAAAATCCCAACGTCCGTAACTTGGATTTCGAATCCCACCGCTGTCACCAAATGTGATCTTCCACAATCACCCACGATTTTTCCAGTCTCTTCTTTGTTCTGTAGCGCAACCTAGGCCTAACCTATTCACTGTACTGCGGTAGCTATGGCTAGGTTATAAGTGTCTAAAGTTCTTAAACTTGTTCCTTTACAACAAAGATCAGTTTCTTGTATTTTCTTCTTTGATTTCCAACATTCGCAAACAACACAACAATGCATCAACGACGACAAACAATTCAATTGCACGACAGAAACGCCATCTTATTATATTACTACTCTAACGTCTTCTACACACGACTAGCACTCCTTCTACAACTTCTCTCACTCTCAGCGTACACTCTCTCTTCTGTCGCACTGTCCTTCTCTCTGTCTGTCTGTCTCTCTCTCTCTCTCTCCGGCGACGACGCGCCGCGGCACTTTCCCGCCACTCAGTCAGCTGGCCTGTCTGTCTGTACACTCAACAATTAGCTGACCTTGAGCTGGCCTATCCGTACGCTCAACAATTAGCTGATCACTATACGTTATACAAAATTAGCTCACAATGATGAACATAGATTTCAGTGTAGAAATCTACAACCTGCTCCTGTCATCAGTGCACTTAGTGCAGTAAGCTTACTCTTTTACAGGGGAGGATACAGAAATTTTCGAAGAAGGGGGGCAAAATTTTCGGTCTTGGACATGAAAAAATTTCGTCTTGGTCACCGAACAAAAGTCTGATGACCTTTTTTGAGTCATTTGTCGAATTCCCAAGAAAAAGATACAATTTCCCCACAAAAATAACTGATGACATTTGTTTTTTTAGTCGTACAGTGTTCTTAAACCCCTGAACGGACCTCGTGGTGCCTGTGAAACCACTCATGGGGGGGCACGTCAACTTTCCGAGCCAGAATAGCTGGTCAAATGGGGGTCATGGCCGGATTTGCCCCCCTGGATCTGCCCCTGCTCATTTGTAATAGAGAACCATCTCTCAATTGGTGCCCAGTGGGTAGGCCTATAATCTAGTCCAGACGAAGATTTAATGTTTCTGGAGCACACAGGAGCGTCCGGTGGCCGATCGCCGATCGAGGCGTTCAGCGCCGAGCAGTGAAACGGGGTTTGGGTGGGGAATGTGTCCCTGATCATCCAAATTTTTAGTTGAATTTCCACATTACACTGACAGCAATTTAAGTTGTCGAAGGAAATTGGTCTATTTCTGTGCTAGCATGCAGGGCTGTTTCTAAGAAATTTTTAGAACTGCACAAAACCTTTCTTTGCCTTCCCATCCTCCATGCTAAATTACTCACACTCGCAGAACAATGACCTTTTTCCCTAGTTTTTACTGCACATAGTTGCTTTTACAACTGCACAGATCCATTTAGAACTGCACATTTTGTGTACAACTGCACGCTAAAAAAGCCCTGCTAGCATGAGCGGTCGAACGACCATTAGGACCCTAGTGCGACCTGCCGGTCGATATAGTTCTTGAGCCGCTATTTAAATCTTAGGCTTTTAGGCCTATTATGAAATCTTTCTCGTTACTCCTTGATAGTTCTTTGAATTTATCAACTGAACTCACTAGCCTAATAAAGATGTAATAATTCTCCATATAAATTGACAACTTCTCTTTTGTTAAGACTTTTTTAAAGGTTATAAACTACACTTTATTCTGTGGTTTACATAAAATTGACGTTTTCAATATTCAAATTTCCTTCTTGCCAAAAACCGGGACAATTTGGCCTTTTTCCATAAGTCTTCGGGACACCGGGACGCACCACGAAAAACCGGGACATGTCCCGGAAAACCGGGACGTATGGTCACCCTAAGCTAGACAGATGCTATGCTATCTTGAAGCATCTAATCTAATGCTCTTCTTGATGAACATGGTGTCCCGATGAAAAGTAGAACCCTACAAAAAGAGTCATAATTCGGTCACAACTTGTAGGATTTGTCTGAAATTCTAAACTCAACAACAGTGACCATATTGCTACCAACTCCTAAATCCGATTAGAAATATTAATCAGTTTGTCAAGTTTATGAGAGCTTAACACGATGACCGCCAAGTGCGAGTTAACTCGTACTTCAGCCAGCCATTTAACATGGCATGTAGGCGGTCAATGTGTTAAAATGTAGCACCGAAAAATAGAATTTTCCAACATGGAAAAGATGAAAGGAAGTGAAATTCAGTTATATATGGCGCCCAAAAGTCCTTCTGGTTCACGAACACATGACCGCAGACGTAGTAGTTGTTTCGGGAGACACTGGGCTTCATATCCCGCACGCAACTGTGGCCGCCCAGCAGTCCAGACCTCGATCCAGAGTACCAGGCACATTCACTGGAGGAGCGCGTTTTTCGTTCACGCGTATTCATGACATCGATAACCGTAGGCTGCGGGCGTGTCTGATTTAAAAGTGGCAGCTGTTTGACCAGGTGATCATCGACTGGACCATCAAACAGTAGCGTCTACGTCTACGGTCGTGTGTCCGTGAACAAGAAGGACATTTTGAACATATATATATAGCTGAATTTCACTTCCTTTCAGCTTTCCATGTTGGAAAGTTCAATTTTTCAGTGCTGCATTTTAAACTCTCATAAACTTGACAAACTCACGAATATTTCTAATCGCCTTTAGGAGTTGGTAGTAATACGGTTACTGTTGTTGAGTTTAAAATTTCAGACAAATCCTAAAAGTTTTGACCAAATTATGACACTTTTGTAGAGTTATACTTTTTATCAGGACACTGTGTATATGCAGCATCTGACATGGCTAGCCACAAAATGTAACGAGTCCACACTAATTCTTCTCCTTCTTATGTGTCCTCACTTGTAACGCCATGTTCATCTATCCAATCCAGATGAGAACTACGATCCTCATCTCAAGGTGACTTTGTAGTCATTGGAAACTGTGCATTTGCACTAGCTGAGCCTACTGAATGGAACAAACTTCCGGAATTTATTGGCAAATAATCTTCTTTATCGTTCTTCAAGAAACGCTTGAAGACCTATTTGTTTAAGATTTATTATGAGTAGACATTCCTGTTATGCGCTTTCGTGCAAGATTCTTTTTGTTCAGGCGCGTTATAAATGACAGCCTAATAAAATAATAATTTTAAAAAATGCTTCAGTGAGGTCAGCATTGCCTCAATAAATGGCATGGATTCGCGCAAATTTATCGTTTTTGGTGCGCTATTTTTTCAATTTTCGGGCGCAAATTTCTGGGGGGCCTACCTATAAAGGACAAACGCAAATTTTATCCCATGAATATAATGACGACGTGAAGAAAAAACACTTCATCTTTATAGTTAACTGAACGACCGGTACTAAAGATGTCAGCATCATTTACCATCTCTTAATGTATCCATGGGGTCATTCCACCTCAATTTAACAAATGGCTCCAGGTCGACCATCTCACATTTCAATGAAAACTTTACAGAATGTTTATTATGGTATTAGAGGAAATTATGCCAAATTTTATAGCAATATCTTAAGTAGTTTTGAAGATATTAAATTTTAAAGACGTCTGGGGTGACCTTGTTTTTGACGTTTTGTAACTCACTTTTAAATTTGTGGCGACATTCAGAAGCTCATAACTTCATTAATATCACAGATAACTTTATGAAATTTTCAGGATGTTTAGTCTTTGTTGTTTAGATGACATGCTAAAGAGATAGATGATCAGTGTTGAAAATGACAAAAAATATTTTTTCCTCTAATACCACAATAAACATTCTGTAAAATTTTCATTGAAATCTGAGATGGTTGACCTGGAAATATCTGAAAAATTTGTTGATTTGAGACAGAATGACCCCATGTGCATTGTGTCACCTGGTTTCTTTCATTAAATGATATATATATATATATATATATATGCATGTGTGTGTGTGTGTGTGTGTGTGTGTGTGTGTGTTACCAAAACATCCCAATATTAAGAAGTTCAACTGTTTGTGTATTATAAAATCCCACTATTATAAATTTATTAGCATCACTCTCATTGCTACTTACCGGTACTATGCCTAAATTTTCTGCTGAACTTACCTTACTATTTAGTTGTTCATTCAAGGCATAACTGACTAGATCAGATGCATATTTAGACGAACTGTAGGCTTCTCGTCTAAATTCCAAACATCAAAGCTCAACAAAGTACAACTTACCAAACCACTTTACTGATTTTTTAAAAACACTTCTTACAATATTACATGCACAAAATCAGTAAATCTGAAGCTGAGGCATAGTAGAATATCATATACTACCAGGTAATTAATATTAATTCGAGTCTGATGAAGAGCAGTTTCTACAAAACAGTTGAATACGAAGAACTGAACAACTTTTCGGTCAAATCATTTGGTGGATGATGGAAAAGTCTGATGGTCCACACCAAAATCATCCAGTTTTGAATTAGGATCTAACCATGTTCTACGGCCATATAAGACACACGAGCAGAAACTTATAATGGAACACATCAATCTTTGTTGTGCCAGTATTGGGCTCTCAGACAGAAAAACGTCTGGGAACAGAAACATCGAGAATATTGTTAAAATTACAAGCTATGAAACAAGAATGTTAATTCACCCATATCGATGCTGGATATCATTAGGACTAAATGCATCTTTCTTGGCATTGCTGGAGGATGTCCAGATTATTTGGGTTGTACCATCACAACCACCAAGGATATCTTCAAGTTCTTTCACCTGGAAAAATAGAAAACACATGTAAGTCATTCACTCTGACAAACAAAAAAAGTCAAAAGCAAATTTTTTAGCTTGATGTATTGGTGCCAGAGTGAGTTAAATCTATATAAATAAAGAGAAGATTCCATCTGTCTGTTTGTCCGGGATGCATTTAAATTTTAAAAAGTTTTTTACCTTTTCACTCCAAACCTTCACTACTGTGTCCGTCTCGGCATGGGACACCCAGTGGAGGGGTTCGCGAATTTCTGCCACCATAGGGGCCACGGTGGGGGAGCAAAAACACTCATTTTCGCTACTTTTTCAGCCGTTGCCATGCATATTTTCACACTTATTTATCTGAAACGTTACAGCTAGACAGATTTTTACACGGGCCACCTCACCTCCACCCAACACACACCTCGGCCCACAGGGTCGGGTGGGCAGGGGGTGGGGGGGGGTTGGGGGTGTGGGAGGAAATTTCCCCTGATAACCCAAATCTCATGGGTGGCGTACCGGTGGAGGTCGGAGTGTGGTTGGGCGGATGGGGTGGGGTGGGTGGGAGTGGGGGATAGGGGTGGGGGATAGGGGTGGGGAGCGGGTGGGATGGGAAAATTTTCCTGTAAACCCAAATTTCACGGGTGGCGTACTGGTGGAGGTCAGAGTGTGGTTGGGCGGATGAGGTGGGGTGGGAGGGGTGAGGGGGCAAGAGTGGGAGGGGAAATTTTCCCGAAAACCCAAATTTCACGGGTGGCGCACCGGTGGAGGTCGGAGTGTGGTGGGTGTTGTAGGGTGTTGTGGGGATGGGAAGGAAATTTTCCCGAAAACCCAAATTTCACGGGTGGCGCACCGGTGGAGGTCGGAGTGTGGTGGGTGTTGTAGGGTGTTGTGGGGATGGGGGATGGGAAGGAAATTTTACAGAAAACCCAAATTTCACGGGTGGCGCACCGGTGGAGGTCGGAGTGTGGTGGGTGTTGTAGAGTGTTGTGGGGATGGGAAGGAAATTTTCCCGAAAACCCAAATTTCACGGGTGGCGCACCGGTGGAGGTCGGAGTGTGGTGGGTGTTGTAGGGTGTTGTGGGGATGGGGGATGGGAAGGAAATTTTACAGAAAACCCAAATTTCACGGCTTGCATACCGGTAGAGGTCGGTGGGGTGGGGTGGGGTTGTGGCCAGGAGCGGTCGAATCCTAAATTTCCTGGTCAACGCCAGGTACCCCAGCTAGTATTTAATAAAGCAGAATGATCTATACTTTATAAACAAGATAAGATGCAAGATGGCTGCTGCAAATCATCAGAAAATAAGAATATGTTAATATCTAGTCATCACGATGATTACATTAAAATCATCAGAAAATAAGAATATGCTGCAAATCATCAGAAAATAAGAATATGTCAATATCTAGTCATCACGATGAATACATTAAAATCAAAGAGTTTAAGCACCATAAGCATTAAATGTAAAACAAATGAATAGCAGTGAAAAAATAGATATTACATATCTTTAATTAGACTATTTGGTTGTGGTATGAACTCAAGCTTCATAGTTCAACACCTTCTGCACTTTGATCTTTACTTGGCCACCAAAGCCTTCTGGTTGCATTATGCATGTACGATTGCATGCAGCTACTACTCAATCTACATTCTAGAAGTTTTGCCTCTCTAGTTGCATGTTGTCAAAGTGATTCAAATATTTGTATAATTAAAAAAGGGTCTACATTTTCCCTCATGGGGTGGAAACACCTCTATGTATTGCCTATGTATTGAATCTTCAAAGAGACAGACAGACAGACAGACACACAGAGAGACACACAGAGGCATAGAGAGAGAGACAGACAGACAAACAGACAGAGAGAAAGAGCAAGATAGACAGAGAGTTTATTGATAAAGAACATGACAAACTCTTGGCTTCAATAGATGAGATACTTGATGGGAGAACATCCAGTTGCCGCAAAGTGTACTTTTGTATGGTTTGAAACAGTTTCATGCAAAGGTCTCATGTATTCAGAGATATATTGTGTCCAACAGCACTTCTGTGGTGCTTACCAAAACTACCTTATGCAATTACTGTTATATAATTTAATTCTTTCACAGCTAAGTTGTTTTCCATAAATATAACCCTAATTTGTTCATATGAACAAAAACACTTAAAATTTGCTGCAATATTGACATGCCCTAAATCATTTTGTTCGTATTTTATACCCCCAACAATATTCTGTCTTGGAAAAGCTGATCAATTAAAATTTTTGCCTCAAAGTTAACAAGTAAACATGGGCGGAGACCTAGGAGGGGACAGTCCCCCCCAACGAAGGTGTTGGGGGACGGCCCATGCATTTGCCCCCCCAATCGTTGAGCGCCAAGACTAAAAAAAAGGTCATCAACTTTTTGGCGGCGAAAATAGAAAAATTTCTCGGAGATTTCGTCGCCAGATGACCCAAAAAAAAGCCGGTCGTCAGAAATTTTGGCCAGCAAAAGATGGAAATTTTTCTTTCCGTCCTTCCCCAAGTCTCCGCCTATGCAAATAAAAGAAGTATTTTCAAAAATGAAAACAATTTTACAACATTAGATATTCATAAAAGATCCATGAACAAAATAAAATGCAAACACTGCTAAATGTAGTTACCGGGTACATGCATAGCAAACTTATAGCGACAAGTGCTAAAATTAGTGAATTTAGTATTTAAAAAAAAGATCTTACACCCAATACTTTTGGCTACAGCAATGAGCAGTCTGGTTCTTCCAAGTGTTTCTGCTGGGAGTCTTCAGAACTGTACAATAAAGATTTCAGTGACACACCATCTGTTGTCGTCGCTGGAGTCTTCTTAGGCCAAACAAAATAATTGTGTGTTTCCGGTAACCCGACCAAGTCACTCTTTTGCCGCAACTCGGATAATTATGTGAAATTTTTTATTTTATTTATAAAACAGTAACATTGCTTTCCGTATCCAAGGTGTAGCATTGTGACATTATACATAGCGTTCACCAAAGCAGGTTAGGTTCGCAAAACAGCCGTCTTCCAAGGTATGTAACGGCCTGTTGATTATGGCAACCAATAGTTTCTCACGGTCAGTATGACAAGGCAGGCGGTTGGGGTGGGGGAGGAGAGAGAGAGTAATACATGTTAAGCCAAGGTTTGTCCAGCCAAGCTCTTCTCTTTGTAAACAATGGGTGGCTACAGAGAACCGCCTGTCAATCAGCAATGCTTCAAGTTTACCTGACACCGCTGCTATATATAGCTATGCTGTTTAAAATGGTGATCAATTGGCTGTGGAAGATCTGTCCACTCGCCTGTCTGGGTACCTCTATGCAGATTAGCTAGGCCTACCTCGAGTGCATCATATTTCTGTTTTACCTCAGCGTGTGCATCCTACAAAATATTCCTGTGTTTATATACACATATATATACACATATACAATATTATAATCGTCCTTTCAGCGATTCTATCACAATGCAGGGTGTTTATATTTGGGTATCTCAACTGGGCACACAGAATATGATAATCTGCATAGAGGGACCCACAAGACAGATTTTGGCTGGACAATTCCTCTACTTAGTTTAGTTCTCTCCCAGTTCTCTCACGGTAACTCCTTGTGGGTATTTCCTAGAGGGCCGTCGTTGTTGCATACGATGGCTATAGACCTATCATCTGCTTCAAGTTTATTGTTTAACAAGCTGTTTGTCCATCCTAAAACAGTTTTTTTTTTGCTGACTTGCCCTCCTAGGCTCACTAGGCTCTCTGTTCCCACTGTGCCATTTTTTGCTCTGTGCTTCTTTCTGCTCACTTTGTGCTCCCTGTCCTTGGGTGTTTACTGTGCTTTCTGGTGCTTCCAGTGCTCTCTTCTACTAACTCTGCTCTCTTCTGCCAAGAGAACAGAGTTTTCTTTGAAATTGAGCACCCTTTGGTGAAGGATTTAAGATAGTGAATAACAGAGAAATCCTGTGACTTCTATGGGGGACCGACTACTTCCTGGCTGCCAGTCTTGAGAGACCTCTAGTGGTGTCATTTTTCCATTGAGTCACCTCTAACGGTGACTGGGGAGCAAAAGAAATCTAGAAACTTCTAGTGGCAAATACGCACTGGCTTTGCCAGTCTTGAACGACCCTTGGGGGTGATATTCTGTTCACACTCACCTTCCCCTCCCACTCCCCCTTGCGAGAAAAGACGTCAAGAAAATGAAATTAATAAGATTGTTTTCTAGAGCAGTTTGTAGATATATACAGACATTCTGCAAATAGGCATTTTTATACTCGCTTAGAACACGTACTTCGTTGCAGCGTGTACCTTTGTGCAAAAAAGGACAGTGGCTTAATTTTTCGGGTAGTCGCCGTATAAAAATATTTTACCAAAATAAAAATACTTTCTACTTACCTACCCAATTTTTTTAAACTTCTGTTACCAGAAACACACCATTATTTTTTTGCCTTCTCGAGCACCATAATTTAAATACATCAACTTGAAGCATCAACAAGCACTCACCATACTTCAAACAGCTAACCATTGTGCAGAAAGCCAGAAGCACTCACAGTAACTAATAGTACTTGATGGGTCATTTTGGGCTTTCCTGATCCAACAACAGTAACTTTTTAAACCGCTTGCTTCGTAAATTATGGATGTTCGTCATATATCAATGAAATGCCTCTTATTTCCTTAAACATTACTCTTCTATTTCAAGAAGCAATATTATCTTTGGACTGTTGGTCAATAAAACTATGAACTGACTGAGATTGAGTAACATTTATGAACTTACAACAAATTCAATGTGAAGCAATTTCTTACTAAGACAAAATGACCAAATACATTGGTGACAAATATCTGACGTAGACCATCGGACGTTGTCTGGTCCTGCTGTTGTAGAAGCCCCTCACCCGTTGCAAACATGCGAATGCACTTGCTGCAACATGACAAAAAAAACGAAGTTTCCAAACTAAGCTGAACTTATCATCATCATCCTCATGCTTTGTGTCATGATTCCATCACGCTTTTGCTCAAGTCACCATCATGAATTACGTCTTCTGTTTGTCTAAGACCGTTCAATCATATTCGCTCTAAAATATCATTAATCATTATGATCTATCGGAACTAATTGCTGAATTAATCAAAGTACTCTTGCTTTCAGCTGAGTGCCCCATATTAGTGCTAAAAGTGAAAATTTAACCCATGTACAAATATCAACCTGAAAATCAGAGAAATAAACATCACTGCAATCAGTCCACATTTGCGAATTATTTTCAAATGGTAAATAATCAAATAAACTTCATCCTTAATTAATTATATCAGGCAAACAAAAAGAACAAGTGGCTTAGAGAAGTAAAAGACTTACACAGAAAGTAACTGCCTGAAGAAATTTGACCAGTCAACAGTCGTATCTGGCATAATTCCAGCGTTCAGAAACAGAAAGTCCAAATGATGATACCTGGATAATGCAATTGTTTATGAAAATTATACATAAAACCCTGATAGATGTTTCATAGCATGTGATAGTAAATGAATGGTTCACTTGCCAGCTCAGTTGCCATGCTTATCAAAGAGACATACAGAAGAAGCATTACGCTTCTGATCGTAACTGCAATTGAATATTTATATAGCACCACTTCCAGAACAAACTTTGGCACCATCCTCAGCCTCTATATGATGCTTTTCTAATATCGCAAAGCACTGCAAAAAACTGCGAGTCAGCAGCAATGGGTCCATGCATACACGTAGAACCCAACCGATGGATTCCCATCCGCAGTTGACATGGAGCATCAGGTTCCGAGTCTCTGGACTCTT